>PVJX010003667.1:0-105199 GCA_004027295.1 Dolichotis patagonum | reverse complement strand
AAGTCAAGAAGAGCTTGGAGTGAAATAATTCAAGCTCTGAAGGAGAACAATCTCCAGCCCAGATTGATGTATACTGCAAAATTCTCTAGAAATTAATAGAGAAGCAAGATGCTTCCATGACAAAGAGGAACTGGGAGAATTTGTGACACCAATCCAACCCTACAAAAAATACTAAAGGATATTTTAGAAAAAGAGAAAAAAAATACAAGCATTTCAGGAACAATGGCAGAGAGGTCTCAGTGAACAGGGCAGACAGTGGAGGGGAAGAGAAAAATAGACTACCAATGGCAGAAAAATATAATAGCAGAAATGAGGCAGAGAAGATTGGCTATAATCTCTAGTATAGAGGGCCTCAAAATACTAACAGAGAGAAACACAGGCAGAGTAGATCAGGAGATAGGGTCCATTGAGATGCTCTATATAAGGAGGCAGTGGGACCCAAAACAAGCAGTACACCCTATGGGAGTGAAAGGGGAGGAGTTGTCTAAAAAAGGAAGGCAGAGGATATTGTTAATGGGGTAACAAGATTTAAAATCTACATTATTCTCATCACTCTGCTTGGATGGATTACATTTTGTTCCAGTTTATCTACTTACACTAGACTTGGGGACAAACAAGAGGACATATTATGGTAATCATCCTTAATTTCCTGTCAACTTAATCAGAAGCCCTGTGTAACTTATACTGTCTTATTATGACTGATCTTATTTGACTCTGGTTTGTTACAGTGCTATTTTGTATTGATTGACTTTATTCAAATCTGTTATGATTGATAGTATCAAGTCTAAGAGTATAAGCAACTACACTGAAGATGACAAGATTCACTAAGATACCAACTCTGGTTTGATTATTGCCTGCTTTTGAAGTCTTATAATATCTCCAATGCTTTGTTTTTATTAATGTTGTTATATACTGCTGAGACATCATGGTAACCATTGTAGATCACCTTGTATTGTGGTTTTATATGACTTTTTGCTTCATGCTTTTCTAGGAATTGTTTTGTTTTGTTTGCTTTGTTTTGTTTTTTCCCTCTAATACAGAAAGGATAGATATACATGTAGAAGCTCATGCATGTGTGGAGCTTATAAACAGTTTACGAGAACCAACTATATAATGTATGTTGAAGTAAACAAATATTTTGAAGAAAAAGAGACACTACAGTACCCAGTGCTGACTCTAATGTTACGATGTGAAATTCAGCAATACTATCATTCTTTGTTCAAAGTGATTTTAGCTTGTTTTGTTTTGTTTAAGTTCAACACATATGAAGGTATGGACAGTTGCTTTGAAGAGAATGAAAGACACTATGACAGCCATTGCTGGCTTCCCTAATGTCTGGTCTTGAAGATCTGAAATGCCCTCCTCCTCCTGCTTAGATCAGTTCCATACTATGTTGTTTCATGTGAATTCTCTGTATGTGACAATATGGACAACTATTTGGAAGAAAACAAGAGTCAATATGATAGAGAGTGAATATCTCCAATTGTCTAGCTTTGAAATTTATGTCTCTTAATTGCTTTCTTGTGACCCACTTTGTTCTGTTTTGTTGTGTTTAATTTTACCCTTTTGATATAATTGCATGTATGTTTGAGTGTGTAAGATGGATGACCATATTGCTGTTTTCTGTCGCATCATGGAACAGAACTGTTAACAGTCTCACTGTTTGAATGTCTACTTTGTGTGTTTTAATTTTGTAATTTGAACAACTATTTCCAAGTTGTCAGTATGTAATTTGTCAAGTAATGATTTCTTAGTGTTTTTTTTGTTCTTTTCCTTTTTTCCTTGGAATTCTGTATTGTTGCTACCCTTTATTCTGTTTTTTTTTTCTCTTTAAATAAAATTTAACAAAAAACTCATGGTCTTTCTACCTCAGTATGCCAAGTACTAGAATTATAGATGTTTGCCATTACCCATTTTAATATGATTTTTTTCTAATATCTCAAGATATCACAAGGTTATCATCCTGGGGGTTTCTTCTGCCTGCAATTCTTTGTTTGATATTTTATTCTTATGTTTTAGGCTTCCATTTAAATGATATTTGTTCAGAGGCTTGTGTCACATTACTCTATTAAAAATAAGTTCTTTTTCTCATCATTTTTTCTGTGCATACTCTTCACAACAATTTTCATACTCTTTAATTTCTCCAGTGTTAGAATTATTGTTTCATGTGAGAAGATGCATTTTTTCCATATATCACTATACCTGTAACAAATAGTGCAGTGAGTGCCTCATGTATCATAGACACTTAAGTCTTTGTAGATCAGTTAGAAAAATACACCTTGTCTATATGATAAATAGTAACTTCACTTAAATGTACATTATAATTAACCACATCACTGGATTAAAATTATTATAGGACATTGTGACCCAGAACAAGGTGTCTTACTGGCATCATCATCATCAAATTAACCTGTTACAGCTTTTTTATTTCTAAAATGAGTCCCAATTTCCTTCAGTTTATTTTCTCCATTGCCTCTTATCAGTTTCCTCAATATCTGTAGTTGTGTAGACATAACTTTTCCTTTATAATTAACTCTTATTCAGCTTCTTGACTTAAAACTCCAGATCTAGCCAGGCATTGCATGGAACATAAACCGCTTTGGCATGGTTTTCCTCTTATGAGTGAAAGAGCACTTCTACCTCCAAATTCATGGACTGTTCTCATTTGAACTTCCCATAAGCATAGGTAGCAGACTCACAAAATCTGTCTTCATCTATAAACTGCTTATTTATGCTTCTTTCCAGCCTGGTTTTAGTAGGACTTATTTGATCATTACAGAATATAATCTCATTAATTAAAAATAATAATGAATGTAACTATTTTCACTCAAGTGATTTTAAGTAAATGAATCTCAAATAAAGCTGGTCTTCAGAATCACATTATAGTAAGTCAACAAAGCAAAGTCAATCTTTTTCAGGAAGCTGAAACTGAAGTTTCATGGAGAAATGAAAAAAAATATTTTAGCCTAACTTACAAAACACTTAATGTTAAAGGTTGTGTTGCTCTTTGATTCCATTATAGAAAAAATATCTGGAGATTAATTATTTTCTATAGTATATAACAGTTGCTAATCATATACATATGCTCAAGTAAATATATTTAAATGCTCCTGGGAATATTTTAAAGTCCAGTATTAACCATAAAAGCTGGATTGCCTTGTTTTATTGAAAGTCACCATATATTCTACACAGCTTCTTATGAGACCACTAGAAAGCATGCGAATGAGACAGGGGGGAATCATATTATTTTATTCTCTAAGCTGTTGTGAGTCTGGCCTTTACCAACTAACATGATAAAGAAAATAAGGTAACACTTTTGGAAGATATTTCAATATTCTGTGGAAAAAGTTGGTCTTATTAAAACTGCAAGAACTGCTTAGATGAACAAAAATTCCAAAACTATTTTTTTTGTTGTTAACACAAAGGAAGTTTGGGGAATTCCTTAGACACACAAAAGGCAATTAAAAGAAAACACAGATCACCTTCAGTAGGCATGATCAGAGTCTGAAAACTATAGGTAATATGGGTATCAATGATTTCAAAGGCCGTCAATGGATGGCACATGAGAGATGGTTAAGGGAGGGAGATAGTAACAATATTATAAAGAAGCAACATTTGTCATGGACATTGCTAACAGAAGAGCAATATTTTTAGCAACAGATATTTTACTGAAATTTAGAGTAAATTTGGAAACTAAAGAGGAACTTTAGGTCTTTTCCTTTGCTAACATTGATTACTAATATTACCTGTTCATCACTCCTGAAATTTCTTTTTGATATCTTTTGGTTGGATTCATGTAAATGGAGAAGCAATGAACTCTTGAATACACTTTTAAGATAGGAGCTCAAGTAACTGTGTCTGTCTATATCAAGGGTCTCTTTTGCATTAGATTTACCTAGGTATATGGATGATTTCTGAATTAGCACAAGTTAAGAATCTAAAAATGAATTACAGAGTTTAAATTTTAGAAGCTGTTTTTAGAGAGCTATGTTAGAATTCAGTCTTTCAGAAAAAATAAAAAAATCATTCAGAGTCTGTTTGGAGTCATGGACTGTCTTAAAGTTGATAAAAATAAAATGTTCTACAAAAAGGTCAGTCTCTGTTGAATTTAGGGTACTTTAAGTTTCCAAGGAAACAGAACATATAAAATTAAAAGCATATGCTACTAAATTGATACTCTGGAACACCCCCAAGAGGCTTAATCTTCTGCAAGGTAACACTGCTTGTCCCAAAACTCCATTTGCCATTTTTTGATAGTGTGAATTTTGACAACTATGCTGTTCCTGGAAATATATAGGTTATTACTATTTCTTACACGACTGAACAGACAACCCCCCCAGCACTGTCTCACTGCCAAGTAAAAGCAACATACTTATTCTTTTTTCCATAAGAATTCAGGATAAATTTAATACCTGGTAAATTAACATACAAACCTATGGACCAATTTTCTGCTAAATTCATATCAACTAAGGTAAGATTAAAAAACAAAATGTAATATTTTTATTCCCAAGGAATTTACCTTTAACTTTAAATTCATTTTAGTAGAAAGAGGGGCAGATAATAATTTAAATTCTTTGGATCTTGAATTCTACAGCAAATACAAATTACACAAATGATTAAAACTTTTTTGAGCACAATATTCTATAGTGCTTGAGTTGCCCTGTGGAAAGACAATTATAAAGAATCAATAATTCTTTCCTGTCACAGAGATACTAACTCACATATAACAAATACTTTAAAAGCAGCAATGTCAATATTCAGAGACAATGCTCTCAGAAGCCTAAATTCATAAGTTGCCAGAAACATAAAATCAGCAGTATTTTTCCACTTTGTCTCTGTGAGATTTGCTCCATGTGGCCCTTCCACTGTTAGTGCTTATTAAGGGCACTCTCTCATAGACTGCATAAAATTATTATTAGGTCTGGGCCAATTGCAACAGCTCTAGCAAACGGGCAGCTAGCCAGCTGTAGTTGGTTTTTATTGGCCATATTTTCCACATTACTGGATGGTATACCTCATACACTTGCAGGATGATAGTTGTGAGTTACATCATCTACTACGGTTTCTCAACCTTGGCATGATTGACATTTTGGATTTGAAAATTCTTTGTTGTAAGGCAGAGGAGCTGTCTTTCACCTAGTAAGACAGTTAGGAACATCTGTGATCTCTATCTACCAGTTGCCAATATCACCCTCACATCATAGTTATGAAAAACAGTATCTTTAAATATTTCCAATTTCCACTCACAGGAGATGTCCCCACTTGAGAAATGTTGTTTCTGATATAGGGAAAAGGAAGACTCTTCATAACATTAATGTGTTGTTGTTTAGGAAGATATATCTGGTTGTACTGGGGAAAGTCTGAGAAAGAAAGAGTTAAGATGAGCCAAAGTGGCTTGAAAAAAAAAGAGGCCACATGCAGGGATTAATTAGTAAATTTAGTGAGTTGTGTTTGAATTGGTTTCAGGAAGTGTCTATTAAGTATTATGTGTTAAGTACAGTGTTCACTACTGTAGGTATGTGGGCTATGGATGCATTTAAATTGCTAGCAGTCTGGTCAGGGAATTAGAAAAAGAAAACACAATTCCAGCCACAAAAGAATGGATCAGGGAGAAAAGTGACAAGAAAGGCTTCCCGGAAGATTGACCTACGTGTTGAAGGTCAAGGAAGCTGTAATCATATTTAACAAGATGTGAAAGGGCATAATACTTAAGCAGAATAACAGAAACAGCAGTTACACTGTAGTAAGGATGTGTGCCTCTTAGGGTGTTCCCACACACATGGCTGTGTGTGTGTGTGTGTGTGTGTGTGTGTGTGTGTGTGTGTGTGTATTTGCACATACAAAAGAAAAAGAGACAGTGAAAGAAAAAGAGAAAAGAATAATGCATTTAGGAAAATGTAAGTAGTTCAATCTTGCTAGAGTAAAGCTTTGTAATAGAAAAAAATTGAGATGATGTTGGAGGACATGGGAAGGACCAAATGACAGCGGACTTTTGTGAAATAGTGCAAGTTTTATTTGTAAGACATCCACAGGCTTATGAGGTGAATAATGGACTGATACAGTTGATGTTTTTGAAAGATAACAGTGGAAATTGAGGCGAGAAAATATTAGAGTTAAGTGTAAATCAGAGGCAGAAACTTGGAGGCTATTGTAGACACCCATGGTAACAAAGAAAAGCAGAGAAGCAGAGTGAGTAATCACAGCACTCTAACTCTATCTCCTCAAACTAAGCCCTCTATTAATGTTTAAATGTTTATGAATATAGAAAAGATATATGAGAAAAAACCTTTGGTGAGGAATAAAGAAGGAAGATTACTGGGATAATCCCAGGTCTCCTGTATAAGCAATTGATTTTATGGCAGACTAATTTATCAAGTATGGGAGAAGGGAAAGAAGAATCACATTTGTTAAGAATTATGATGCATTCAGTTTTCGATACATTCAATTTAAGTTGCCTGAGTGATATTTAGGGGGATACGTGTAATATGTAGATGGATATTTTGTTGTGAAGTTCTACAAAGAGATCTGGTTGTTTGGTGATTTAGATCTACAGACCATTTGTGAATACCTGGTCACAGAGGCCAGGGTCATAAAAAATATTGTTCTGGAAGAATGAATGAGGTCAGAGCAAAGATGGAAAAGCTTCACATAAGCAAGGAAGTAGAGGAGAGCCAAAGGTTGAATTAAGACGTGGGGATCAGCAGCCTGGTCTTTGACCCACTGTGTGGTCTTAACTCTGATACTGAGCACCTACCCACAATTCTTCCCTAGAACTTAGAGTTTCAGAATTGTTTGGGGGCTTTTCCTCCATTTCTCTGCCAGAACTGACTGTACTCCTTATGCATCACTGTCTCCTGTGTATACATACATTGTAAAGTGCAGCATGCTGAATGGGCTTTGTTCTATGCTGGATCTTGCACTTCACAGAGAGGCAAAAGACCTCACAATAATCAGCTTTTAATTCCAGTACATAATAGATTGTCAGATGTAGCGAATTCTCACTAACGTTTTGTTGAAAAAATGTAAACAATAAAAGTAGTTTTGCAAGAGATAATTTGGACCAAAGGTAGTATATGTTTTTAAGTGTTTCTTATTGACATAAACTATTAACTAGTTTAAATTATTTTATACTGACACTTTTTAAAACTGTGTCCCCAGATACAAACTTGTTATTCACTGCATATTTTCATTTTTCAGTTTAACATTGTCAGCACTTCCCCCACCAATACCCAAGTGCAAAGTTCAACACAGAGATGACTTCGGAAATCAGTCATACATAATAACAAACAGGCTAACTGGATTTCCTCATCTTTTCCAAATGAAATTCTAGAAGATACAAACAGAAGTAAGATTGAATTAGTCTTAAAATGAATGTGTATTACAAAGTCATCATCTCTTGGAATTATGGAACATAATAATTCAATCTCAGTTTTGTTGGTTATATTTTATTGAGGAAATTGACAAAGGTAGACCAGTATGTACACCTATAACAAAAGCATAAAGCCAAAGGTTTCACTTAATTTTAGAAATATTATCAAAACCACAATAAATTTTATTTCTGAAACTATTTGATACTCTTTCTTGGACATTAATCAGATTATATCCCCTGGAGCACTGATATTAATGCTGCAGTATGAAATTGTTAATATAAAGTGGGCTTTACAATAATACCAGTAAAGTGATAAAAGCAAGTACAGCACATGATTCATCAGCATGTAATTTTTTCTATGAAATTTTTTCCTATTATGTTAGAGTTGAGTTGCTGCATAAGAAGATGATTAAGTTTAGCAACAATGCTAAGGTGACAAATGGAAGGGTCCTATAAAAAAGGTACAAAAGATGTACATTCAAATCATAGTCCAAAGATATGAAATTCCTGAGCTTAGCACAGTATTAGGTGGTTCAAGACTCATTTGTAGAAGACAATCTTGGAAACACTTAATTTCTAACACTGAATAAAAAAGAAAGGAAAAGTTGAGTAAGTAAAGGTCAGAGTCACTCCTCTATTTTTATAAAATGTGCTTACAGTAAAATTTACTAAATAATTAGAAATACTACTCATAGTTATACTCTAAAACATATACCCAATGTGTAGAGAATATTAAGTGCATGTTGCTTACTGATGTAGAAAGTGTCATTAGAGTGTCTCAATGAAATGCCTTCTAATAAAATCAAAATTGGAAGGAAATAATGGCTGAACGTCATGCATGAAGATGGTGCAATGTGGCCATAAACAGTTGAGCATGTGCTTTGAGTTGTTTTTCTAGTTGTGATGATAGATTTAAACTAATTCATCTGCACTTTCTCACTCATTCTTTGTGACCAAGGGCACATATTTTGGGGACAGCTGGCTAAGGATAGTGGTAAAGTCTGTGGCCTTAGAACAGAGGAATTCAACTCACCAAACCCACAACCTTGGCCTTGTTAATACCATGCTCCTACCAGCTGAGCTAACTGGCAGCAGATGCAGTCCTTAGTGTTACACACATTTTGAGAGCATTCAAATGTGGCCCATCAGATACCCACTGGGCAAAAATGAGTTCTTCTACATGTGCACTGAGGCCAAAGAAAACTGCATGTAGTGGTTTGGTTTTTCTTAAATACCCATCAGAATTGCCTGTCATTTCCTATGTTTATGGCTAAATGAGGCTCAAGCCATCAGGCCCCACTTCTGACATGAGGTTTTTATCAGTGGGAAAATGGAAGCAGATGATTCCATCATCTTTGAAAGTAGTGACATAGGGTGATGCTGACATCATGTGAAATCTGTGTTGAAACCACCTTACTACTCACCAATTACTTTTTGAAAAAAAAAATTAATCCTTTTAGAGTTTTAGACAAGCTTTTCTGAAAGGGTTGATTCTAAAACACTCAATAGGGGCCTTTTCATTTCAAAAAGTGATTTTCCTTGTTTTTATCACAAATTCTATCCATATATACAAATCGTAAAACAGGCTTGAGGTAAAAACAAGGTCTAAACTATACTGAAAGAGAGAATACACATTGTAATCATCTGGGAAAACTTAAAAATCACAAACTGCTTTAAGTGGTCTCTGCTGTTATGTTAATGTTCAGTCACAGTGGAGACCTCTGCTTGGAAATTTAGGGGACAAAATAATAGATGGTGTTATTATGCAAAACTTGCATTTGGCAGGGTGTTTTCTGAGTTCCCCTGAATTTAACTATTTAACTAATGCTATTTCCATATATACATTTCATATGAAATTATATCAATGATAGAATCTATGTAATATTTCTTAAGCATTTGCTTTTCTTTTCAGAGAGAAAGATCAGTGTTTATTAAGCAGATGCAAACTCCTATGAAATGTTTTGGGTTTTACATTTCAATTCCACAAATCAAGTAAGAGCCTAATATTACAAGTAAGGTGCTTTTACTACTTTTTAGAGCAAGTACGTGAATAGAATTTTCCAGTTGAAAATTTAATATTTAATTGCCAGGATTTATCCACTACTCAGCGAGAGTTATAATTTCTCACTGTACTTTGTTTTAGAAAAGGAGGAGGTTTACCACACCATTTTTAGGAGGCCTGCTAGTTAATTTTTCAAAGGAAAAGTAATTAAGACATGGTGTTGACACTTTAGGGATGGCATTCTCCAGTAATGAATATGTCAAGCACCATATTAAATATATTCCTGTTACTTACTACATTTTAAATTTAAATCCTCAACAATCCTGGAGCACTTGGTATTTTTGTTCTTATAGATGTACAAAATGGGAGTCAGTTATGTAGATTACATAGTTAATATCCAGTCAGGATGGCTTTAAGTCCACGTCCTCTTGAATTGAGAACTAAAAACTAGAATGTAATCTTTAAGAGAATAACTGATATATGCTAGTGACTTGTATTCTAGTGGCAGAAGAGATGATTCTGTTCTTAGAATCAAATTGGATTAATATACATGTGTATGCTAATGCTTAGACTAGAGCCTGGGCATTCAATAAATGAGAATGTAGTCAATATTTGCTCTCCTTTTTGCATCATATGTCTCCAGTGATTCAGTATGACACAGATTGAAACTAATTTAATACGATTAAAGCCAGCTAAAGTCCTAGAGTTGGCATATTTTGTGAACTTACCTAATATTTTCAAGCATTATGTCACTCAAATTTAGTCACAAGCTTTCAATACACATATACTGAATTAGTGGTATATTTCTGAGAGTCTCATGTATCAGTTAAGTTATTGGGCTATTTAAAACTCCAGATTATGGAATGTAATGGGTTAGAGTGGTAGATATAATTGTATTCTGTTAACAAGTCAACCTGAGGAGGCAAGAGTCAGGTGTCTGAGTTCTTATTCTGTTCTATTTTAATTGATCTTCTTTAAATAAAGTCAATAGATCCACAAATATATAAAATTATGATCTATGGGTGAAAATAAAAATTTAAAAACCCAAATCAATAAATCACAAATTAAATAAGTGCTATTTGTTTAGGTTATCTGTGGCAGAAGTTTCTTCTGTCTTAAAATATCTACCTACATCATTTAACACATTTAGCAGCACAAGATAATGCCATAAACTTGGGTTCTTCGGTTGCACTCTCAGAGATGCAAGCCTAGGTATGTTTTCCATAGAAAATTAAGCTTTATTTGCTGCATCCCTCTCAGGATTATCATTAGTCTGAGAAAAAAATTCTGAATAGTTTTACTTAACAAGTTCAGTGATCATCAAAAATATCGAATTATAAACATCATATTTAAAAGCTATATTTATGTTTATCAATTCATTTCATATTCCCTAGTTGATAGAAATATAAAGAAATGGTTAAATGCTTCCAAAACAGAAAAATAATTTCCTTTTTTATTTTTAAATCCTAATTTTTTTCCCATCGTACTCAATATAAGCAAATTTGATGGATTTATTTTAACGTAGAAGCTCTAAGGCATTATACAACTTTATTCATTTTTTATATGGAGAATTTGATGACAAATAATTTTCTTCACTTAAATACTGCATTTTATATAATCTTAGGGTGTTAAAAGATCTTTATTAATACCAATTTCAGTTACCGGGCCCATCGCTTGAGGAAACTCACAGCTACTCTAAGCATCCCATTTCACAATTGTTTCTTACATTGACTCAAACTTATGTCCTAGCACTTTACATCTACATTCATATTCATTTATAACTTCAAGGGCCTGCATACCTACTCTACTCGGTTAATGAAGCATCCTGTTGATAGTATTTCAAATACATAAAACTATGTCCTCTGTAATTCTCTTTATTATATTCTAACATGAATTATTGCCTGATTTTCTATAGGTTTAATATGTTTTCTGCACTAAAATGTAGCTCCTGGGGCAGCAATGTAGTTTAGTGGCACAGCGCCTGCCTGGCAAAAGTGAGGCCCTGAGATTGACTCCCAGTACTAAAGAATAAGAATGTAGCTCTTGAAGCTGAAGGTACATTTCTTTGGGTCAGAGTTAAAAATCCCTAAACCCTAGTGCAATGACCAACACAGAGATGTAATAAAAAAGCATTTGCTAAATGAAATAAATGAAATTTGATGAGTTATATTTTTCTTTGCAAATACTTAATCCTGTTTACTCCAAGAAGGTCATATGTCTCCTTATTATGATTCTCCTGCAGTGCACTCTGTGACACCAGCTCATCTCTTGTCCATTGAGATGGTCCCTGGGCCTGGCTGAGCAGAGCTTTATGAGTCTTTGCTTGACTGCCCAGTTCTCTTGCTCTTTCCTCTCAGCTACAAATCTGACAGGTTCCAGTAAAGCTGTTTTTGTGCTTGGACTCTGGAGTATACAAACCCCACAGCTTGTCCCTGCCCAGAGCACAGATGTAACAGATTAGGCAATGTTATTACAGAAGATAGAAGGTTTTATATGCGGGTATGCATTGGTACATGTATAACTATGTGTCAAATATATATACATGTATATATGTGTGTATGCAACTAGACTACCATGAGGGTTCTAATAGAATGTTTCATTTCATGCTTGATTCCAATTAAAAGTTTTGATTTCTCACTTTTTCATAATTGAGATGATGTTATTTCCTTTCTTTCCAGTCTTCCATGATCTCACCACAGGCTTTCCAGGCTATAAAATAGTTATGTAGCAATCTATTTTTTTAATTCCCTAAGTTTTTTGAGAATGTCACTTTTTTTAAAGGGTAAATTAATTATCACCAGAAGTACTAAAACTGTAATATATTCTTAGCAAAGTTTATTTTATGGTTTTCAGCATGAAGAAAATTTTCCTTAGTAAAAAACTGAAGCAACAGAAAAGCACACCAGTTGACTTTAATTCTTGTATTCTTTAATGCTAGACTATACTGAAATACTTGAGTCATGCAGTTGTTATGTGTTTTGCATCCATAATACCTGACTTGAAGATTTGACCTACAAACATTCCACATATGAAAATATGGCTTATGCAACATAACATGATTCACATTTATAAAGTAAAAGAAAATGAAAACATAAATTGGAAATTAGTGTAAATGCCTATTAATTAAAATGGTTAAGTAAATTGTAGAATATTAATGAGACGTAGTCCTGGTCTTATGGCCACAATCTTAACATTTATTATAATAAATACATTTGAATATTTCATTAAAATCCAGTAGTCACCACATTACACACATTGACATTCTAGACTTAAGGTTGTTGCTTCCGGCATTGCCCAAGTCTCTTATTTCTGTGTAAGTGCTTATATGACTGCCAGGCCTTGAGAAGTAATGGCATGACAGAGTGAACTGGATGACTGGGTAGAAATGGGAGATTTTTGTAGTGTAAATTTGAGCATCTAATGCATCCCAAACCAAGTAGCTCTTGGGAGGAGACAGCTGCTGTTCTAGTCATTGTTCCTGTGGACAGAGAAGGAATTTCACTGACAGTCTATTCTTCCCAGTCCTTAGTCACTCCCACTGAATACCAACCCTCACTTCTAATTGCATGATTAGGAAATAGGCTCTCTAGTAAATAATTGTGACTTCCATACAATGCCTGTAATGAATATGGATAAAACCTGAAGCTGTATTCAGTGACTCTATTTTTATGATACTTACCTGTTGCCTGGTCTTAATATTTAGTCATCTGCGTCAGATGCATGATAGTTAACATGAAGCCAGCTGGGACTATGCTGGCATCCAACAAGCTCTTGCCTCTCATTGCAACCTGAAAAATCATCCTGGCTTTGCTCCAACTCTCTGCTGTATGTATGAAGCTCAAAGCCACTCCTGGGTCAGAGTCTCCTAAATGTACTTTAGCGCTAACAAAGGAATTTCACTTGAATCCAATCTGCAGGACATGAAATAAGTGTTTCTGAAAGAAAGTTCTCTTCCTCTGTTTCTTGGTTCAGTGCAGGCTGTGCTTTAACTCATGCCTCTGGTTCTAGAATTTGGCGCTGCCTCTCACAGTGTTAAGCATCTGAGCTTTTCAGGCTTTTCAGAACTCTGTATACTTTAGGAAGGTCAGCACTTTGTTACAATTTTCCAAAGAAAACAGTCTTTGTTGCCATAACCTTTTTGTGTAACCAAGTTCACCGAGCCTGGAAGCATTTTGTAATTGTATTGAAACAGTGAAAACTGCCGTTGGGGACCACCCAAGGGACAAGAATAAATTGGTTGCCTCCAATTAGTGATCTTTAAGCATCAAATTTTAGTAGAAATGTTGGGGAGTAAGTGATCACTTAAGAAAGAGGTTGCCTGAGGTCTGAGAGTGCAAGTTGGCCCATATTTAATAACTGCAAGGTCATTGCTTGAAATCAGTAAGAGGAAACAGAGAAAAGTGGGTATCTTATTTCCATACTGTGCTCTGATGGTTTGTGATGTCAGCAGACCTTCAAAATGGAGTGATTAACTTTAAAACATCAATTCAGTTTATTAACAAAAAGGAGATCAAATAATTGACTCCAATATGCCATCATGACACTGTAATTTAAAAGTGCTTTGCAATGATTCCTGAGGACCTCAAATTCTTTTTCTTAATTAATTTCATTCATTGAAACTGCTGTAAGGGCCAGAGATTTTTATGGCTCCCTTGCAGAGAAGTCAGGTTACATGCACGGGATTCTCAATTATGCATGCTAATAATGGAAGAAATCAGAAGTGAAGATTATGCTAAATCATGGATAATCCAACAAGCTCCATGTTGGCCTTTGGAATGTATGATATTATTTGTTTTTGTTACTCATCTTTTGTTGTTGTCCTTGCATTGAAACATTGGGAAGCATGTAACAGACTGGACTACAAAACCAAACTGACCAGATGTTGATAGGAAAGATGGTTCAGAAATATTATGAATAGCAAGAGCATACAATAGTTTGATGTAAAAGACACATACACAGAAAAAAATCTTAAATCTGTGTTAGGAATAAAAACACTGTTCTTTCCATTGTTCCTGTACTAAGTTAATAACTTGGCTATTACATTTTTTAGGTGAAAGGAAATAAAATTGAAATAAAATTGAATTTGCATTGCCCATTTGAAACGATGAGTCAAAATTCTTTTAGGAATATAAAAGTACAACTTTAGTTCAGGGAAAATCTGGTTGAGCTTATTAATCAGGGAATTGTTTTTGTGATGTTTTTAAGTAGCATCAGCAGTTAATGTAGAACAGAGTACACAATGAGAGAGGTAAAATATGCATTAGGTATTTGGTCCTAAATATCCTAAACCATCATAGGTATTATACTACCTATGGACACCAACAGGAAGCATCTTTAGCTTGCCCATTATCTTTGCCATTTTCTCATCAGCGAAATACAATTCCTGACACCTGTGATTTAAAATAGGAGAGGTTTATTTTAGCTCACAGTATGTAGAGGTTTCAGTTGATAGTCAGCTGGCTCCACAGAAGAACAGCACAGCACAGAGGGATGGTCTAGAAGAGTTGCTCACAGAATGGCAGCCAGAAAGCAGAGGCAGTGAAAGGAAGACCGGAGAGGGAGATGAGACTTCCCAGGACACACCCTCAGTTCTTGGCTCTTCTGATCAGACCTCACCTCCCAACAGCAAGCCAGCTATATACTCCATAATCTAATCCCCTTCCAATCTCCCCTTTGAACACAGGAGCATTTGGTGAGTTCCTACATCCAAACTGTCACAGTCAGGCAGCAGAAATTAGGTAGTCTTCCAGGAAGCTAACAACTGAGAAAGAGAAACCCTCAGTCACAACATTCTGAGGGGAGGTAACCAATCAATATTGTATGGAATTTAAATTGTGCTGAAACAGTAAAAGCACCATGTCTTTTTCTAGCCTTGCAACTTTTTTGTTTGTTTTGAGACAGAGTCTTGCTGTGTAATTTGATCTGGCCTTGAGTTCACTATATAGCCTGGGTTGGAACTCACAGTGATTCTCCTGCCTCAGCCTGAGACAGCTGGGATTACAGGCATATACCACCACTGCCAACCCAAATTGCAATTCTTCGAACAAAGTTTCTTCATCCATTGGCCAAATATTTTTATGGTTGAAAAGTTCACACTTCATACTCTAAGTCTTTATACACTTTATACCCTAATAAAGTGTCTTAAAACTGGTAGAGCAAATTTAAAAATAATTTCCACGGTGCTTTTATTAATCATATTCTAACAGCCGTTCACTAATGTAGATAAAATTAAATTAGTATAAGCTACCATCATTTTATGACATACTTGTACAACTGGCACCACAAGGGATTAGTATATCAGTTGCAGTACCAAAAGGCTTTTGATGAATCCATTGGTCCACCCTATGTTGCAACTGTTAAAGAGTCATGGTCATATTCTCTTATATCTTAAACTTGGGTCCAAAATCCTCTGCTAGCCCATAGACAACAGACTGGAATTTATAGAATGGAGCTGACAAGTGGAGTAAGAAAATCTAAACCACTACCTCTCTATCAATAACATATTTTTAAAAATGGGAAATTTCACTTTTTTATTAAATATATATATATAGATCACATTCATCAGAGAGACTTAGTACCTGTATATGATACATCTTGATTCTTCTTTTACCCCCAATCTCTTCTCCTTGCTTCAGTCCCTCTTTCCTTCCTTCCTTACAAAAGCTTTGTTTCCATTTTCTTTTCTTCTATTCTTTTTTCTTTTCCCTTCCTCTCTTTCTCTACCCCATCCCTTAAGCAAGAGTTATAAAATAATTTCATTGTGTTTTAGCAAAATTTTGCATCAAATTGTCTTTCTAGTTACAAAATGTTAAGAAACTTCTTCATATGTTAACTTTTTCAAGCTACTCTCTACATGATACAACATCAAAGAAATTCTTTGGGGAAAACTAGATACTCAGTTTGGTGAGGGAAGAACTTTCATATACCATCATCATTTTTCAGTGAACTTCAATGGAGTATAGTTTTTAAGTAAGGAAGGATCAAAAAGTTGACAGAAATCTTCTTTACCAAGGTTCTTAACACTGTTCCAAACAATGTTAGATTTTTATCTTCCGTGACAAATCAGGTGTCAGGGTGAATTTGGTTACCACTTCCTTTGAAATAATTTCTCAATTAGATGACAGCTGAACGATATGTTCAAGCTGCTATGATTTAACAATATAAAAATAAAAGCCTTTAATCTCCCCGACTTTTGAATAATTCTGTCCATTTCAACATTGGATAAAAGTGGAACCTTGCTGTGGTGTTTTTGAGAACAATTGGCCTTTTTATTAGACACCGGCAATTTAGCTTTCTTATACATCCCTCAGTCTCAAGTAAACCAAGGTATAATTTTTTTTCCTTCATTTCTATAAAACTTTGATGTTTACAACAGAACGTCATCATCAAACACAAAGCTAACAATCGATGATAAAAAGACTGGAATAGAACTTAACCTCTGCTAGATGATGTTTATTATAGAAGGTGATGACTTCTGTCCTCTCAGAGCGGATAGTGATTATCTTACAAACATTAAATTCATAGTATCAACAAATACAAAAGCTCTATTTTGATTTAATTGTAAATGAATCATCTATTAATGTAAGGATATTTTCCAGTCTACATAAAAAGAAGCCTGTTTTCGTCTTTTCAGAGTTTTCAAAGCACTTAAAACTATTACCTCTTTTGATTACCAACAAAATTCTATGGAATAGTTAGATATAAGCTTAGGAAACATTTAATGCAATTTTAGAGACTGTTCCTAAATTGTATGTGCGGTAAATAAGGCAAATTTGAAAACAAACATCAGAGTGTTTGGTCATTTTTCCAGAATGTTTATATTTAGTGGATCCTACCATTTATAGAATAATGACCTGCACGTTTATTATAAAAACCAACACCTATAGACATGGATAGGACTATAATATGGTTTTATTAATGATATTCTTTATTTTAATAGCCAATATTTAAACATATGAGCTGTGATCAACATGTATGATTATTTAAATTTTTAAAGTTTATTAGAGTAAAAGACACATTGATAATCACCCTAAAAATACTCCTTCTTGCTTCAAACACACACTTGCTTCAAAACAAAATCATCCTGCCCACTTTGTGAAGCAATTTTGGAAGACTTTTCTGAATGTCTTTACAAGGTGCGATCAAAAATACAGTCAGTACTGCTGTCTAGTGTCACCCAATGGAAAGATAGGTTCCTTAAAATTCTGTCATGTGCCCTCTTCCACTTTATTCTCTGGATCTGGAACTTTGTGACTTCTAACTTTGTTCAAAGGCAAAACGAGCAAATTTGAGTTAATTCTTTCTTTCAACTGGTTCAATACATTGAGGCAGATAAGACAACACAAATAAATACTATTTTGAAAAAGGACTTCTAGAACTACCTCAGAAAGTGGCCAGGTTGATGGGACAATTTTATTCAAAGGCCAGGGCTATGTTTGGAGGGGAATTAAAGGCAATGTGTCTTTTACTGTAATAATTTTTTGTTTAAAAATTCATAGTTTTAATCATATCTCATACGTGTTAGTTTTTGGTGATTATAGAGATAACAGAAAAGTTATAATTTTCGTTTATCTTGCTATGAATAATTATCATCAGAAGATCACTAGGACACCTACTTGCTTATGATAACCTCAGACAAAAATTATGAAATAGAATAATAAATTCATGAATATTAACCTAATCCCAGTGGTTCTAGCAAAAGACTGGTAAACATAACTAAAATAAAAATAATAATAATGAAAGCTACTTTTAAAAAGTAGCTTCCTGTTGCAGCAGGAAGAGAAAAATGATTTTTCCGGGAATACCGCCAAGAAATGTGTCTGAAAATCATCAAAGAGACTAGTTTTGTATTTAACAAGAATACCTCTGTGTGTGTGTGTGTGTGTGTGTGTGTGTGGGTGTGTATGTGGTGTGTGTGTGTGTGTGTGTGTGTGTGTGTGTTAGTGATTTCTTTCAAAAATCTCACTTCTCATGTTCTGGAGAAAACTCTTCTAAGTTGTTCAAAACTGAGAATGAAATAAACTTGGGATCCGGCTCCCTTTAGAACCCGAGGAGAGCTGTACTTAGAAACAAAAGACCATTCCAACAAGCTGTAGCTACTCAACGCACCACGTTGGGAATGTGGGAAGAAAAGGATAAAGACTAACTTATGGGTGGTATGTAGACCCTAGAAAATAACAACCAAAGAGTAAAGTGTCACTTTAACGGGAGAAAGTGATGTTTGACATCATTGCTGGACTCTATCCATGAAATGACAGTAGCAGGCTTCCTATCCCCCACTTCCAAGATGTAACAAAGATGTTTCCAGATAGTGCTAGGTCCCCTTGGGGCCATGGTAATATCCCACCACTCACTCACCCGTAGACACCATTGAAAACTTCTGGCTTCATGTCACTTTCTCAAAAAGGTCTTTTTCCATTTCTCTATCAAAGGTAGTCACTGAGTCACCATCACTTCATCATCTATTGCACCATTACATATTAAAAAGCACTTTGATTACCCAATTATTTTTGCTTAATGATTTACTGATACTCCTTGGCTCATTCAATAGACATCCAGAAAAACCCATTCCAAGTTGAAAACATCAACATGCAAAATGCGCTTAACATACCTAAGTTAACATCATGCCTTAGCCTAGCATAAATTAAATATGTTCAGTACACTTAAATAAACCTACATTAGGGCAAAATTATCTAACATAAAGCTTATTTGATACAGTATTTTCAGTACTGTGTAGTACTGAATTACTTCAACAGAATTACTTCATGTTATGTTTCCTTAATATTACAGAGTAAAATTCTCAAATTGAAATATCATAAGTATCAGATTATTGCTCATCTCTATCAACACAGTTTAGTGATTTGCATAGTAGACATCATTACTTGCTAATCTGTTACAAGGATGTGATAAATACAACACTCATAAAATTCATATTACTTGAACAAATACTTTGATGAATAAATGCATGTCTGAACCAGTTTTGCTTTACAAATTCTTCTTATAATCATGATTTTATGCAGGTAATTTAAAGAACAAATATTTCTTCATTAATGGAGTACTTCTAGGGTATACATCATTACATAGCTTCTTTCAAATACAATGGTCAGTTAATGGTATTTTAATTGGGATTGCATTAAATATGTATAGTGATTTTAGGAATATGGCTATTTTCACCATGTTGATTCTTCCTATGGAAGAGCAAAGGATGTCTTTCCAGTTGCTGATATCTTCTTCAATCTCTTTTTTTAATGGTACTATACTTTTTACTGTAGTAGTCTTTTACATCCTTTGTTAGATTGATTCCTAAGTATTTCTTTTTTTTTTTTTTTTTTTTTTTTTTTTTTTTTTTTTTTTTTTTTTTTTTTTTTTTTTTTTTTTTTTTTTTTTTTTTTTTTTTTTTTTTTTTTTTTTTTTTTTTTTTTGCATGTTATAGTGAAGGGCATGCTTTCCCTAAATTTTCTCTCTGGGAGTTTGCTGTTTGTGTACATGAATGCTATTGACTTTTGAAGGTTGACTTTGTGTCCTGCTACACTAGTGAATTTGAGTATTAAATCTATAAGTGTTTTGGTAGGGTTTTTTTAGTCTTCTATGTAGAGTAACCTATCATCTGAAAATAATTATAATTTAACTTCTTTTCCTATCTTTATTCCTTTTACTTTTCTCTCTTGTCTAATTGCTCTGGCTAATATTTCCAGAAGTATTTTTATTAGGAGTAATAGTGTAGATCCTTGTCTTCTTCCTGATTTTAGAGTAAAAACTTTTAATTTTTGTCCATTTAGTATGATGTTGGCTATCAATTTGTCATAGATGATTTTTATCAAATTGAGTTAGGGACCACCTATTTAAATTTTATTATGAATGAGTGTTGGACTTTACCAAAAGCTTTTTCTGCATTTATTGAGATGATCATGTGATTTTTATTTTTGGCTTTGCTTATGTGGTGTACTATGTTTATAGATTTGTGTATATTGAACCATGCCTGAAATCCTCAGAAAACCCCTCTTGGTCATGGTATATAATCTTGATGATTTGTTGTATTCTGTTTACCAGTATCTTATTAAGGAGTTATGCATCTATTTTCTCTAAGGAGACTGGCCTGTAGTTTTATTTTTTGGTTGAGTTCTTCTCTGGTTTTGGAATCAGGGTAATACTTGCTTCCCAGAATAGTTTTGGTACTATTACTTCCCTTTATGTTTCCTTAAAGAGTTTCAGCATTAATGGCTTCAGTTCTTCTTTAAATATCTTGTAGAATTCCAGTGAATCCATTAGGGCCTGCAATTCTAATGAAAATATACTATTGGCGCACTTCATCAAACTAGGTAAAACATTCCTAAAATTCATTTGGAACCAGAAAAGATCTAGAATAGCAAAAGAAATTCTGCAAAGCAAAGAGTCAAGGGCCATCACAATCCCCATCCTGAAATTATACTACAGAGCTGCTGTGATAAAACCAGCATGATTTTGGCTGAAAAACAGACAGTAGGATTAGTGGAACAGAATAGAAGATGTAGGCACAGCTCCAAATATACTTATCTCTTTTATCTTTGATAAAAGAGCCAAGCATGTTTACTGGAAGATAGTCTTTTTAATAAATGGTGCTAGAAAAACTGGCTTTCCATATGCTGAACTCTAAATCTAGAATCATGCCTGCTACCATGCATTAAAGTCAAATTGATCAAAGATCTGAATATGAAAGCAGAAACACTAAATCTACCAGAAGAAAAAGTAGGTAGAAATCTTGAATACATAAGAGTAGGCAGAGAATTCAGAACAAAAACCAAACTGCAAGGGAAATATTGTGAAGAATCAACAACTGGGATCAGATTTTATTAAATTTTTTTGTACATCTAAAGAAATTAACAGAGTGAAAGAAAACCCCCAATGTGGGAAAAAAAATTTAGCTGACTGTCCCTCATACAAAAGACTTCTATCTAGAACATATTAAAAACAGAAAAAATTTCAGGTCCCCAAATTCAAAGGCCCTATTTAAAAATGGACATCTGAGATGAACACACAATTTTTCAATGAAGAAATACAAGTGGCAAGGAAATACATGGAAGGATTTCAACATCATTGGTAATTAGAGAGATGCAAATTAAAACAGTACTAAGATTCCATCACACTCTAGAAAGAATGACTACCATCAAGAAATAAACCTATAACAAATTCTGGTTGGGCTGTGGGGAAAAAGAACCCTTTTCTACTCTTGGTGGGGGTGCAACTACCATGGAAATTAGTGTGGAGATTCCTCAAAAAACTAGTATAAGTCCCACTCAATCCAGCTATTTCCCTCCTGCGTATCTTTCTAGAAAAGTTAAAAACATCATACCACTGAAATACATGATATATGTGCACACATATTTATAGCAGCACAATTTGTAATAGTTAAATCTTGGGAAACAACCCAAATTCCCATCAACAGTGGAATGGATAAAAAAAGACGAGGTTTTTAAAAATATATGATGGCGTTTCCGCTCACCTCTCTAGGACACTGGACTGGGCTCTGGAGGTTTCAGGGGCCTCAGTGCACCATGCCCAGTAACCTTCTTTCAGTCTGGGAGGCCGGGACCACACAGGGGGACTTCCAGCCCACTGGCATTGGCCAGGAGAGAGTTTAAGACCAGCGGTCCCAGCAGTTGAGTTCCTGCCCCAATCGCTGAAATACTGGACTGGGCTCGGGAGGTCCTGCAGGCCTGACTATGCCAAGCTAAGTGAACTTCATTCAGGAGCTGAGGGTGCAGGAGGTGATTTCCAACACACCCAGGGGAAGATTTAGAATACTGCTTGAATCAAGGAAATATAAGAAAATGACAAAACAAAAGAACAAAAGGCAATTTCAAACCTCAAGCCCACCCCAAGAAAGCCTAGGAACCATGAACATGGAAGAAAATAGAAGCCATACACCTGAAATGACTGAAATGATATCAACTGAAATAAAGAAGCAACTCGGGGAAGCTATAGAGAAACTCAAATCAGAATTAATTTCACAGGTAAAAGAAAAAATGATAGGAGTACTGAAAGAAATAGTGAACATATCTAGTGAAGACATGGTTAAAAAATTAGAGGAATAAAGCAAACAGATAGAATCCCTGAATGAACACTATAAGAAAAAACAGAATGCATGAAGCAGATTCAAAGAGATATACAGGAAATCAAAATTTCTATTGAAAGTTGCCAAAACCACCTCAACAAAAGTGAACATAGAATTCCAGACCTCGAAGATAAGATTGCCGCCAGTGAACAGGAAAGGAAAGATCTTTTAAAAATATCAAGGAATCAGGAAATAACAATTTAACAGCTGCACGATGATGAAAAGAAAAACAACATAAGATAAATGAAAAAGAAGGGGACAGCCCAAATGATATCAAGAGGCTATTTACAGAAGTAATAGCTGAAAACTTCACAAACATGAGAATGGAAACTGACATTTGGATTAGTGAAGCATATAGAACTCCAAATAGCCATAAGCAAAATAAAACTACACCCAGACATATAATAATCACCATACCAGAAATCCACCATAAGAATACTAAAAGCTGTTAGAGAGGAAAGACATATCACTAATAAAGGAAAACCTATCAGAATTACAGCAGACTTGTCAACCCAAACAATGAAGTCAAGAAGAGCATAGAGTGAAGTATTTCAGATCCTAAAGAAAATCAACTTCCAACCCAGACTGATGTACCCTGCAAAATTGTCCTTAAAAATGGATGGAGAAATAAGATACTTCCATGATGCAGAACTCCATGATCACAAAACCAACCCTACAAAGAATACTGAAAGATGTTAGATACACATAGGAAAAAACCACAAGCAAGGCAGATAATTAAGCAGAATGGAAAGTAAAGATACAACAGCAGAAATGTCAACAATAAACCAATATATAACAGTTATAACCATTAATGTAAATGGCCTCAACTCACCAATCAAAAGAAACAGACTGGCAGAATGGATTAAGAAACAACACCTAAACATGTGCTGTTTACAAGAAACCCATCTAACCCAAAAGGAAACTCATAGACTGAAAGTCAAATGATGAAAAACAATACTTCATGCAGCAGGAAACAAACAAAAAAAAAGAGCTATTCTGTTTGTAGACAATGTGGACTTCAAACCTAGAATGATCTGAAGAGATATAGAAGGTCACCACCTACTAGTTAGGGGAAAACTTCAAGAGGAAGAGATAACAATCTTAAATATATATGCACCAAATTCCAGAGTACCTAGCCATACAAAGCAAGTATTAACAGAAATGAAAAATCAAACAAGCAATAACACAACTATAACAGGAGACCTTAACACACCATTGATACAAAGGGACAGATCAACTAGATAGAAAATCAGCAAAGAAATAACAGAACTGAATCACACCTGTGAACAAGTGGACTTGATAGACATATACAGACTGTTCCATCCAATCAACGTCAGAATATACATTCTTCTCAGCAGCACATGGGACATTCTCTAAAATAGACCATATAATAGCCCAGAGAACATATTTAAGTAAATGCAAAAGAATTGAAATTATCCCATGCATGTTATCGGATCTTAGTGCCATGAAACCAGAAATTAATGATAAAAGAAACTGCAAAAACCCCACAAACATATGGAAACTGAATAATACATTCTCAAGCAATCGGTGGGTCACAGAGGAAATTAAAGAAGAAATTAAACAATATCTACAAGCAAACTAAAATACAAATACAACTTACCAGAATTTGTGGGATGCAATGAAAAAAAGTCCTAAGTTCTCAGTTGCACTGAGTTCCTACATCAGGAAAACAGAATGAACACAAATAAACAACCTGATGCTACCCCTCAAACATCTAGAAGAAGAAGAGCAAGCCAAGCCCAAAGCCAAAAGAAGGGAGGAAATTATAAAGATCAGAGCAAAAATCAATGCAATAGAGACTAAGAAAACAATACAAAGAATCAATGAATCAAAGAGTTGTTCTTTAAAAGAATAAATAAAATTGATAAGCCCCTAGCCAACCTTATTTTAAAAAAGAAAGAAAAAACTCAAATTCATGCAATAAGGAATGAAAAAGGTGAAATCACTACAGACTCTGTGGAAATACAGAATATCACCTATTTCAAAAACGTCTACTCTCATAGGTTCGATAACACAGAAGAAATGGACAGATTCTTAGAAACATTTGAACTACCAAAGCTGGGTCAGGAAGATGTCAAACTGCTGAATAACCCAATTTCTATTAGTGAAATTGAAAATGTAATTAAGTCCTTGCCAGCAAAGAAGAGCCCAGGCCCAGGCAGGTTCATTGCAGAATTCTACAAGAAATACAAAGAAGACTTAATTCCGACACTCCTCAAACTTTTCAATGAAATCAAAAGGGAAGAAATTCTTCCTTAGTCATTTCTGGAACAAATATTACTCTAGTACTAAAACCTGAGAAAGACCCAACTAAAAAATAGAACTATAGCCAACCTCCCTAAGGAATATAGATGCAAAAATTCTCAATAAAATATTGGCAAATAGGATGCCATCAAGAAGATTATACACCATGACCAAGTGGGATTCATCCCAGGAATGCAGGAATGGTTCAAAATATGTAAATCAATAAATGTAATCTACCATATTAATAAAGCCACAAGCAAGAATCACATGATCATCTCTATAGATGCAGAAAAAGCTTGTGATGCGGTCCAACACTCATTCATTATAAGAACCTGACAGAGAATTGGAATAGATGGTCTTTACCTCAATGTGATAAAGGCCATCTATGACAAACCAACAGCCAGCATCATATTAAATGGCCAAAAACTGAAAGCCTTCACCTTAAAATCAGGCACAAGACAATGATGTCCCCTATCACTGGTCCTATTCAACATAGTACTGGAAATTCTAGCCAGAGCAATTAGACAAGAGACAGAAATAAAAGGAGTAAAAATAGAAAAAGAGGAAGTTAAATTATCATTATTTGCAGATGACATGGCACTTTATATAGAAGACCCCCAAAACTCCATTGAAAGACTCCTAGAAGTAACAAATAAATTCAGCAATATAGCTGGATACAAAGGCAATACTTAAAAATCAACAACATTCCTATACACTAACAACAAAAGCACTGAGAGAGAAATAAGAGAAGCCTCATAGATATAGAAAACAGTGATTTCTCTATATCTATGAGGTATGTTAGTGGTATTTTGATTGGGATTGAAGATGTGAAGGGTGAAGGGTATTCCAAGATGAATACACAGTTCTCAGATGAAGAAATACAAAGAGCAAATAAATAATGAAAAAATGTCCATCATCATTAGTCATGAGAGAAATGCAAATTAAAACCACACTGAGATTCCATCTCACTCCAGAAAGAATGGACAGGATAGAAAACACTACCAACAACAAATTCTGGAAAGGCTGTGGGGAAAAAGGAACTCTTCTGCACTGATGGTGGGAGTGTAGACTGGTGCAACCACTGTGGAGGTCTGTCTGGAGATTCCTCAAAAAGTTGGGTTTGGAAGTCCCATTTGACCCAGCTATTCCACTTCTGGGTATGTTCCTAGAAGAACTGAAAACATCATACCACAGTGATTTATGTGCACCCATGTTTATAGCAGCACAATTTGTAATAGCCAGATCTTGGAAACAACCTAAGTGCCCATCAACTGAGGAATGGATCAAAAAGATGTGGTATTTTTATACAATGGAGTACTACTCAGCTATAAAGAATGATCACATTGAGATATTTATAAATAAATGGATGTAACTTGAGGCCATGCTCATAAGCAAAATAAACCAAACTCACATGTATAGATACCATATAGTCTCCCTAGTGTAAGAAATGGTAAGAATACATAAGATTTTATGGTAATCATGATACCCCATTACATTGCTTTGAAGCCTTTTATTGTTTTCATTCATCAGTTGGAATGGTTTCATTCTGTTTTGTTTGATTTTATTATGTGTGATGGTATGAACAGCTATTTTGAAGAGAACAAAACATTGTGGCAGCCGTTGCTGATTTAATATCAATCCTGCTTCAAAGTCCTACCATGCTTCTGTTCTTCTATTACCATTGGTTCTAACATGTTGTGTCCTATTAGGATTTTAATATATGTGACAGTATAAATGAATTTTTTATGGAAAATGAGATATCATAGTAGGTATTAATCATTTTCTGTTATTTGGTTCAGAATACTCTTTAATTCTTTCATTGTTTTGAATGGTTTTACACTATTTTGTTATGTTTGATATTCTTGTATTTGAAGCCATGTTCAACTATTACAAAGAAAGAGACATTATGGTAGCTATTGTTAATATCCAGTTGTCCTGTTGTAAAGTGCTATGTTGCTTATTTTGTTCTGTTCTGTTCTGATCTGCTTTATTCTATCCTGTTTTGTTTTATTCTCTTTAAAATAAAAATAAAAAATGAAAATATATAATGTAGTACTACTCAACCTTAAAGAATGATAAACTTGAGACTTTTATTGGTAAATGGATCCAACTTGAGACCATATTAGTAAGTGAAACTAATTAAGCCAATATGTGTAAATATTGTATTGTCTTACTAGTGTGAAAAACTGAACAAGTTAATAGGATGAAAATATACAATGAATACTGTGAATTGGGAAGAAACTGTTCAAATGAAAAGACAAACTGGTATAGAGAAATGAGAAAGTAAGAAAGGGAAAGGGAAACAGAAAGGGAAAGGGAAAATATATGTATATACAAGATAGTTAAGATAATTATAAAGCTAGATTCCCTTAGTTCTTTGTAAAGAAAGTTTTGTGCTAGTATTGTTTGGACAAGATATGATGCCTATATCTTGAATTCTGAACAACTGCAAAAACAACACACAATGTATCAATTACTTTAACCTTCCAACTAACCTGTTTGAAACTCCGTTTCATTATTATGTTTATCCCTTTATTTCTTTCTTTAAAATAAAGTAAAATAAAAATTCACTTACGATGATCAACAGGGAAAAAAAGATTTACATTATGTTAAGGACAGTTGTCATGCATTCTAAGCTTGCAGGATAGAGATGCAGAAAGTGTAGTTGTTGGAGGTAGAAAGTGAGAGAAATGAATATACCATCATTAGTCATGTATTTCTTCTAAGTCTTACTATTCCAGTGCCTGGATTTTCCCAGTACTTCTCCATCACTCCACAAGGGTTGGTTTTCCTTTCCTAATCCACTTGTAGAGGCTTTATCTGTGTTGTAGGTATATATGTATACACATGTGTGCTCCTATAAATGGAAATGTTTGGAATTATTTTTACTATATATCTATAAATTAAAATATCACAATTTTATGTGATTTAGGTAGATAGGATCATATTCTAAATATTGTTCTATAACTTGCTTTGTTGCATTGCAATATATGTCAGATAATTTCTATTTTATTTTCTCTAAGTCTATATTACTCATATAAAATTTATATAAATGTGTTCATTACATGTAATTTTACAGAGTGAACTATTTTCATGTTTTTTGGTTATTGAGTGGTGGCAGTACATATGATCTGCATAACAAATATTCAACTGTATTGTTGCACCATAAAAGCAGTCCAAAAATATTGAAACAAATGAGTGTGGTTATTTTCCAATAAAATTTTATTTGTACAGCAGTCGACTGGCCCATAACTAAAGTTATGTAAATTCAACCCAAAATATAAAATGCACATAAATATGGTCATTCTAATCTGTAGAATATCTTCTAATAGATAGTAAATAACAAAAGAGTAACAAGATATCTATTCTGTGACTATAATTATGAACACATGGGCATTATGAAGATTTACTAGTTAAAGTCTACCAAAATTTAAAACTTTCATAAAGTTGTTAAATTGATGGATTCATTTGATTAACTACATATTTTCTGTGCTAATAAAAAAACAAATGAATATTTGGTTCTGTAATGTTTATTTTCCTGTCTTCATCATCTTTCTCCATTTATTTTGTATGTGGATTATATAGTGAGTTATTTTATATGGAATCTGGCTTTCGGTAATTTGAGTAATAGCCTATTTTACACATAATGTCCCCCACTCTTCTTTGCCATCCACCAGATTATACTAATAATTTTGGTTGACTGAAAAAAATTTGTAAAAGTAAGAATCTCAAGTTAGTTGATATTTTCTGGTTATTTTCAAAAGTTAAAAATTTTCACTCCCAAGTTTTTGACATTTCTGAAGTCACTGAAATATATTTAGATCTAGTTCTATTTTAATCTTCAAATACTGAATAAGAATGCAAAACGTATTATTTAAAAGAGAAATAGTCATGTCATGATAACACATAAATATGAATAATTTCAGAAAAAACTAAAAATCTCTGCATAACTGTTGTCTTAGCTATTTTTTCTCATTTGTGAGACAAAATGTCTGATACCTAAAATTAAAGGAGGAACAGTTTATTGTGGGTCACCGTTTATAGACATTTCAGTCCATAAAAAACAGGCTCCAAAGCAGGGTGGCATGGCAGAAGGACATCACAGAGGAGAAACAGTTCCTGGCAAGGCAAGGCAGGCAATAGGCAACCAGCAGTGAAGTAGCTAGCAGCAAGGAACAAGTGACAAGCACCAAAAATAGTAGCCCTCGTTCTGTCCATTATAGTCTATGTATCCAGAGTGGGGCACCTTTAATCTTAGCATCCTTCCATGAACCAATCCCAGAATCACAACCTTAATCCAAGTGTCACACCCTAGAAAAATGAAGGAAGGGAAAAGAGAAAAAACTCAAGTTAGTTATACTATTAGTGTCTCTTAGTTCACAAAAAAGGAAGGTGTAAGCTAATATCAACCAGAGAGTTTTTATGTCCGTATCTTGTAATCTGAATACCTACTTTAAAGATGATAATAATAAGCAATATATTAACTATCATTATTCAAGTATCTTCTTGTTATGAAATTTTATTTTAACTTCCTTCCCTAAAAAACCCTCTATAAAGTTCCACCTATAACCATATGAGGCTTTGAGGGGACATATGGTACAAGTCCTAATAACTGTATATAGCCTAGATCAGCAAACTTTAACATTGTAAAAATTAATCCAAAAATACTGTATTATTTAATTAATACATCTTTATATACAAGGAACATCATTAGAGCAAAATGCTAGACCAGCTATTGTCACATTGCAAAGAAAACAAATTCTTTTCATTGCATACATCTAAATTGAACACTATATTGATGGGTTATACCCATGAAATTAGTAGTTCAAACTGGATAAAAATGATTAACTTAGGTGAGATGGGCAATGAGATCATTAATCCAGCAACATATTTGGAAAACCAGTTTCATAAATATGCAATTGACAGCTTTGCCGTATACATTTATTATAAATTTTGAATAGATTTGGTCTGTACAGAGGTGATCTGATATACAAACATCCGAACATTTTGCAAGTAAAAACATATTGAGCAAAAGTGAAATAGTCCATATATCTTGTGTTTATGTCAGTCTATATATTATGACATTTGATACAAATATGGGAGTAACACAGCTGAAAATTCTAGATGCTTGTCTCACGCTGAGGAAGCTCTTGGAAGGAAACACCAAAAACTTAGAACCACTCAAAGTGCCAACAGAACTTACAATGGAAATGATGGTTGGAGGGCTATTTTAAAAAAATTTATTAGTATATGTTTACAGTACGTGAAGTTTACACTCATTTTGGGGAGTAGGTACACATATAGAATGCAGTTTTTTCTTTTATTAATTCTCATCACCTTCCCACCCACCTACTTCCCTCTGCCTTAAAATCTCTTTTCCCCATTTTAATTCTGATAGTAATTATTATTCTTAGCTCATGTATATTAGGGCTATGTTTTGAAAAAATCAGGACATCTTGGTAAGCCCCAAGAGTCTAACATTGACAAGAGCTCTTTTATCCTTAGCAGGCATTGGAGAGAGAGAGAGAGAGAGAGAGAGAGAGAGAGAGAGAGAGAGAGAGAGAGAAGAGGAGAGGAGAGAGAGGAGAGAGTATTTAACTTGATTAAGAGTAAAAGAACTAATTTGGGATATATGTGAGCCATGTTTCACATTATCACTTCACATCTCACTACATTTGGGGTTACTTTCTCCAGGCTTCATAGCAGGTCTGTAGGCTATAATAGTGACTATCAGTACATTTACTACTGTGAGAAAATCTTAAACATTTATATAGTGAATACTTATCTCTTGCCTTTTGGAAGACATAAATACTTTCTCTAAATCATGGATTTAGGAACAGATTCCAGGTTTTCAGGTTTTGATGGTCAAAGAAGCAGTCACACATTTAATGTTACCTAAAATATGTCTATAATTGGAGACTTTAGGAAAAATAAAAATATGTACTCATTTAATCTAAAAAGTAGCAATAGATAACATACATGAATAGAACTTAAAACAATATTCCCTGACAAAGGAAAAGTCCACAATGAAAACAATGTTTTGTTTTCTCTAAAAGTAAGAAAATGCTTTTTAAAATGATAAGAATGTATAAGGTTGAAGAAGTTTCTGCTGGTCAAGTCTAGGATGTAAGTACAAAATAAGTAATGAGAATATCAGATTGTAATTTATTCTACTAAAAAGAAACAAATAGGTATACAGTAATATAAATTAGGGGACAAACAAATAAATGAGTGGAAAAAGAAAGATCTATTATATAGTAGCATGTCAACTTCTAGCATAAAGTAGTTATGGTATAAATAAATATTCACTTGGGCAAATATAATGAAATCAATTAATACAGATAGAAGCCGTCAATGAACGCTATCACTGTAAGCTGAGTGTTAAGGCTTCTGGTTTAACATTTCATGAAGACTAGAACATTACCAGAAAACAGTCATTCAGCATAGGGAGGAAAACAGTGACTTTAATATTGCAGAAAATTGCAAGACACTAACTTGTCCAAGTCAACAAGATTACTATTATTACTAAGGAATTTACTTGAAATGATGTTCTTCAGACATAGTGTCTTATGAAAATCAGTTTCTTTTCTGTGGCATTTCTGTCATGCACAAAGAACTTGAGTGAAGATATGAAGAAATATTAAAAATGCCCTGGTAAGTTTTATCCTAAAGAATGAAATGCCTGAATACTTAGAAATTTTAAGAAAATCAGAAATAAAGACTGAAACATAGGGTAGATTTCCTAGTACTTGAATATAGCAACGTTCTTTCATTGCTGACAGGTGCTTTGCATCTGGACCAGGCATAGTGGAGAAATTCTATTGCACTCTCTAAACATTCAGTTCAGATCCCAAAAAGGTCATGCCTTACAAGTAAGTACCATAAACTGATGTAAGGGCTTCTTCCACTTTGAAGAAGTGGGAAATTTTTTGCCAGTTGGAAAAACTGGGATATGTCCAATCTAATTATAAGATCAAGCAGATAAAAGAAAAAAAAAGCAACACATTACACAATTACAACATAATCCATCCTTCCTATAATTTAAAATCCACAGAGTTTGTTATATATTCAGATGCTACTAAGCATATGAAAAAATATGAGAAAGTGATTTTCAATTAAGAAAATGTATCAATATAAACAGATCCCAATATGACTCAGTTAAATCATTAGCTCACATAAAACCATTCATAAGCTTAAAAACACAACAAGCAAGTAAATGCAGAAATTTCAGCAAAAATATAAAATATATGAAAGAATCAAATGGAAATTGTAGAACTAATAAGTTTATGAAGAAAAATTTCACAGATAAGCTTATCAACACACTGAAAAGGGCAGAAAGATCAGTAAGATTGCTAATGGATCAATAAATATCATCCAAATTGAAGAAACAGAAAAAATATAGAAAATAATGACCAAAATCTCAATGGCCTATGGCAAAGTATCACAGTATCCAGGAAAAGTAAATTAAATTAAGAAAATTTGAAACACCTGAATATTACAAATTTAATGTTCAATGAAATCAGAAAACTGCTTCAAAAAGATTTACGCAAAAAGATCCATGTAAGTCATTATATAACCACACATCTGAGAACCAATGACCAAAAGGAAAATGTGCAAAACAGATACACACACACACACACACACACACAGAGGCACACACCCCAGAACACTATATGACTTACACAGAAACAACAAAACGGCTGACTTCTCATTAGGAATATTTGAGGTCAGACAAAAACTAAGTAACATCTTTAAAACGATGAGGGAAAAACTAGCAACCAAGAATTCTGTGTTAAAAATAAAGGTGATTTCAGCTTTTATTTTCCTATATGGAAATTTAATTTATACTTTAAAACATTCCCATAAGAAACACTCCTAGTTTGGATGGCTTTGTTGGTGAATTTTACTAACCATGTAAGAAAAAAAAATACACAGAAAATAGAAGAGTAAGCAAACTTCCAAACTTACTTTTTGGGTCCAAAATCAGCCTGATAACAAATCCTGACATTTCAAGAAATAAATCTTACAGATCAAGACACCTAATGAATATCAATATTTAAAATCTTTAACAAAATAATTGTATTCTCAACTGTGTGAAAAACATTGAATTGTGTGGTTTAAGTCATGATGTTTATGTTTGGAATTATTTCAAAATAACAGGAAATATAGTATATTCTATTATTTTCTGCTCCCATATGTACACATAAATCACATTAAAAACTTGTATCTCAAATTAATAATGGCATTTTTAAGAAAAGAAGAAACTGCAATTGAAAGCAATGTTCTCAAAATAGCTATTTTTATTTTAATTTTTAGTAGCATGTACTTAGGCAATGTTCTTATAATTAATAATTGATTCTCAAATTATTTTCCTAATTCTTCTACATCTGACATAGCAAACAACTTGTAAATAATGAAATTCAAGTTTTTCTGTTTCTTTCACTCAAATGTGTCACCACCAAAAATATTTCAGAAAAACTGGGTGCGCATACCTAGAATATGTTTTTACCAAATATAAACTGAAAATCCTGAGCTGTACTTTTAAAATGCTTCCAAAATGATGCTTATTCATTGAGCAATGACATGATTTTCCAATAATGGAAGCTGACAGAAGAAAGATCATATATCACTATCAGTCACATTCAGCTGTGGATTCTATCTGAAGTGCTAAACTGCAATATTTTGTGAGAAAACTAGGGTGTTGCTTTCATACTCGGCTTATTTTTCTGTTTTTTTTTGGGGGGGGAGCAGGTATTGGGAATCAAATTCAGGACCTCATGCTTGCCAGGCAGGCACAGTGCCACTGAGCTAAGTCCCCAGCCCTTATATTTTCATTTTAAAGATCTTACCTCCTCTTACAACTATCATTCCAAAACCATGTAACAATTGGCAATTAGAAGAGGTACTCTTAGATCAAATTGATAAATATATCAATTTCAACTCATTTTCATGTGTAAAAGATAAACTACTTAATAGAATACATGCTTGAAAAAAATCTAGATGGTTAAATATGAGAACACTAAAGTGAAAAATATAAAAGAACATAAACTACACATCTACTACTACAATGCACAAATTTACTCCTGTAATAAAATTACACAATAAAATTTTCTAGTCAATGACTATATTAAGATTATCCTGGGTAGTTTTTCCATAGTTTATAGAACACCCAGAACAGAACTTCAGATATTTTTTTCTACTCTAATTGAATTAAGTACTGTAGAATGTAATTCATAACATCTTAAATTTCCAAATTAAAATCCTTTAATTAAAATATTTCAGCCAGCCACAGAAATAAAGAATTCTATGTTTTCTAAACATAAGTGATTAAAATATTTATCAAAGTTGTATCTACATTTAATGGTCTAAAAATAAGTAGAATTCTGTATGCCAGAAAGCAATTAGTTTCAGGTGTTTCCTGCTAATAAATTAGAATAAACTCAGGGCCAGACTTGTGAAATTATTTTCCTTAATTAAAAAAGAGCCTAATATGCATTCTTTTTTCCCAAAAGTGAACTGGAAAGTTACACTCATAACTAAGAAAGAAAATGTAATTTCATTTACCCTCAAAGCTTTGAAGCACTGCTTTATTTCTTCAAATGACCACATGGGATATTGAAATAATGTGAACGACTAGAAGACTGAGAAACCAGACTTCTCAATGAACTATTAATGATTAACCATTTATTTTGTATATTTTATTGTAGGAACCATGGTCCAACATCCTAATAAATATGTCTCCTGCCTCAAGAAACTTTCTAATCTAAATATATGAAGTGGCCTGATTCAGGTATTTTGCAGGGTATAACCGTTACATCTTCTTAAGTGGTGAGCACATTCAGAGGTTATATATATGGTGCACCTCTACTCTCAGAAAGTAAGATCTGAAAGATGGGCAAGAGATTCAGAGTAACAAGTATATAGTGGTTTGCATCTTCAGTGTGCCACAAGAAGGTCATCTATACAGATAGGGCTTTCACAAAGGCTTTCAGTGTGTGCACTGATGAATTAGTAATTTGATTACATTATTGGTGGTGATGGAAAATTAGGAGGTAGAATGCAGTTGGAGAAAGTAGGACAAGTGCATATAGCTTGAATGTGTATCTAGTTCCTAGCCCTACCTCTCTGGCTCTCTCACTTTCTCCTGGTTGCCAGGAGGTAAGCAGTTTTTCTTTGCTGTATCGTTCTGCTATGATATTTCTTAATTGCCACAAAACTAAAAGCAAAGTAACAAGCCAACCATGGGCTGAAATCTCTGGAACCATTAGCCAAATAAACCGTTTTTCCTTTATATTGTTTTTTCTCAGGTATTTTGTTGTGTTAATGGAAAGCTGATTAACACAGAGTACTATGGAGGATATGCAAGCCAATCGTCTAAGCAATGACAGTTTGCAGTGGTTTATACTGAGATGTCTCCTCAAAGCCTGATGTGTTTATAAGTGGGGTATTGGGGACATGAATGGATCATGGGGCTGTGATGATCATCAGTGGATTTGTCTACCCATGAGCTGACTTGCTGTTAGGAAGTAGAATCTGTTCAGAAGTCATGAAGCAATGGGGTCTTGGCCTGGAAGAATTTGTCTCTTCTTGCTCCTCCCTTCACACTCTCTCCGCTTCTACTTCCTGAATATCTCCCTCAAACAACTCTTCCTCTTCCATGATCTTGTACCATGCCACACTGCCTTGTATCCAGGGCACTATAAACTGAGCAGCCTGCCAACTGTGAGCAAAATAAACCTTTTCTTTCTTAAGTTATGAGTGTTGGCTATTGTGTCTCAGTGATATGAAGAGTGACTAAAACTGAGTTCATAATAAGTGTGGTGTACATTCTGATTTTAAGCCACACTGAAGAGGTCATGCCTGTTAGAGGAAAAGGTGTATATAGGAGAATAAATGGAAATAATGAGAAAGGTAGGATGGATTCAGGAAATGGAAGGCTTAAATCCAAGTTGAGGAGCTAAAACATATTTTGATAGGAAATAGGTACATTAAAGATACCAAGTGCAGAAGAAAGACCTTTTTACAGTGGTTCCCAGTATTAGGTTGCTACTGATTTTGTAAGATGGAATTATTCTAAATAATCCTATAATGACAATATCTCTAAGTGGAAATAACATTGTATTAAAATTTCCAATAAATGCTGATTTGTTTTGATTACTTATTATACATATCAAAGAAAAATATGTATTAAATATAACCTCTCACCTTCAGGGCCAGGTAAACAGAAGAACTGGTAGATATGAGGTAGGAAACACCATGAGTTCACCTTTGAGTATAGTTACAACAGTTATAGAAGAAAATTCAAGATAAAATATCGGAAGATATATATATGGAGCCAGAACTTAGATGAAAAAAGATCTGAAAAAGAGGAGTTTGAAAGTCATCAGCATAACTGAAAAGGGATACACAGAATCCAGGAGTGACAGCCAAACCCTGAAACTTGGAAGTGTCAACAGTCCAAGAGCAGCCAACAAAGGAAACAAAGGAGGATTAATCAGCAAAACAGGAAGCTGACCAAACAGTGTTTCACAGGAGCAAATGGAGCAAGATACTTCAAGAAGGGTAGGGTTTTCAGATGCTGCAAAATCATCAAAGGGAATGAGGATAAAGGGGAAAGAAAAAGCCAACTAGGATTTGCAATAATGCTCACACACATGTAACTGGCGACCTATAAAGAAAACATGCTGACGTTTTTATAGCACATGTTTAAAAGGGTAACATTTTATTCATACTAACATTTCAAATGTATTTGTTTTTTCCTAAAATAGAAAACATTAGTTTATCTGTCATTGGTATTATCATCAAATTCATCAGCACTATGTAAATGCATTAGAATCCTAGCACTTGAAGTGATTCTTGTATTGTCAAAAAAGTTTGTGGAATATAATATTATACAAAGTTACCCATGTAGATTACTTCAAAGGAGTACCTAACAAAATTACAAATTCTGCTTCGTAAATCTTCAAACTCACTCACAAATAGTCAAAAGTAAGACTTAAAATTGTCAACGGCCCAAAGCAACCACAATGTTTTAGCTTTATCATATTTCATGGTATGTCATTTTGTCAAATAAACACTGCATGTGAAAGGGGCTATTTGATTTGCCAAAATAGAGTGTCTAAAAGTGTTAACTGTGGTTGGAAATAAGTGCAGTGTTAGAAATCTTTGACTGTTAACTTAATTAAAGAACAACTTTAACAAGCCTGTAATTTTTTCCCACTTTTCCTAACGAAGTTAAATTCCTATATCTCTTACACAAAAACATCATTAAAGTTAGAAATTAATTATATTCTTTGGAAATGGCTCTCTTTTATCCATGAATATAGTATCCTATTTTTTTTTTTTAGCAAGAAAACGTAGCCCTGTAACAAAATGCATTGTGTTGGGAAGAAACCTGTTTTCTCCTACCATTTTCTCCCAGGGTTCCTTAATCACAACAGCCTTTAATTTTCCTGCCCTTCAAATAAAAATGAGTTTGGCTCTATTTATCTCAAAGCGATTTTATGACGGGAGATGTAAATTCATATAAAAACTTTTACCATGTTAAAAGTTATTAGCCATTAGCAATTCAATCGATCTTCTCCAGGCTAAAAATAATTATTAATAAAAACATTAACATATAAATTAAGTGCAATTTTATAAAAATAGGCTTTACACCAATTAATCACAATATTAAATGGAAATATAGGTTTGATTTTTTTTCCTAGCAAAAAACACAGGGTCTTAATATTCTGCCCCACTATTGCCAGATGGATGGTTACATCTAGAAGTTTGAAAGCAAATAGGCCTTTCTCCTTCATTTTTACTTTACTCTCTCGTTCTTTCTTTCAGACTTCATTACTTCCACTGCAAGGTTGTTGTCCCAATTCTCTTTTTTTCCATAAGTGCATGATAACTTTATATTAGCTGTCAGAATGGAGTAAATGCCAAAATCATAAGCAGCCTGATCATCTCAAGGGAGTTATCGTAAACTCCCATTAGAGGACTTTTATTGTTGGTGAGAGTATCTAGTCATGATCATATTTTAAAACTCCCTGAAACCAAAGTATTTGTTTTGTGTTTGCCCTCCTAGCAGCCTCTGTATGATATGAAGCATTGTTCATAAGCACATATGGCCAGTTAACATTTGACTGCTGGCCATAGGGCTAAGCTATATATTCCCTGGGAGGAAGCAGGAGGTTACATGAAGACTGTGGGGAGTTCAAGGGTCGATAGATTCTCCCAACTGGCTTGATTAGGTACTAATTAACCATTATAAGTAACATTTTCATTCTGATATTTATGAACTAAACAATTTGGCTCTCAGATATATTTTGGCATTAAGCTACTATTCGTTATAGCCTGCCACCACTACTTTTTAAAAATAACCCTGGAATATTTTAGAAAACTACTAAATTTTCTTCATTTTTGTTGGCTACTCTTCCACTTCAAAATCTTTATAATGTTATTACCAAATATACACACTGTACATGTGTGTGTCTTTTGAGGAAAACATGTCACACTTCCTTTTTACTGTAAATCAGGTTAAGATTTTCTTCTAATGTTTGCATGATCTCAAATAACTTATTTTTCATTAGTGTTTCACTTTTTCTAAGTTTTTGCTGGGACAATGCTAAAATCCACAGAAGCAAAAGCTGCAGTATCTAAACAGGCTGCTGGTCATAAGCTATATTAGATTTTGACTTGTACCTACCTAAATAAATTGGGAAATAAGCTTTGTATGCTTGTATGTATGCTTGAGTACAGGCTTACTGTTAGTTTTCATTCTGATTTAGACATCTTCACATTAATTTTCTATTGTTGTATAACTAATACCACAAAATAATACGCATTTTCATCTAGCAGTTTTGTTAGCTAAAAGTCTGGCCACAATTCAATTGATCTGTCTGCTAGGTCTCACAAAAGTGAAGTCACTGCATACATTATGTCTTCTCCTGGAGCCTTAACTAGGAGAGAATCCAGCGCCAATCTCTTTCAAGTTATTAACAGAATTTAGTACCTTGTGGATATAAGGCTCAAGTTCCAATTTCCATGCTCACCAGAAGTTTCTGTCATCTCCCATAGGGCACTATGAAACATGAATGTCTTCATAACATTGAAAATCTTTTCTTTAAAGCTAAGAAGGGTATCAGCAGCTGCAACTTCAAGTCTTTCAGGTAGAATTTGCCTGAGACTCATCCCAGATAATTTCTGTTTTCATTACATTAACATTACTGGATTCCAGAAATAATCACATCCTCAAATTGTTTTACTTTTGCCTAACATAACTTAACCACAGAAATTATATCCATTATATCAATGTACATATTCCAGTAGAAGAGATTACACAGGAAAGGAGTGATTTGGGGAAGGAATTTAAGGCCCTCTCAGAATTGTACCTAATAAAATGCTGATCTTAAAATTTAATAATTAATTCTTATATTATTAAAGTTAATGTTTTTTTAACTGAAATCTACTTGACAACTACCTCAACTCTCCAGGATATTTTAGAATAATACTGCTTGAAACTTGCTGAAATCAGTATGGAGAATTCTCAGAAAACTAGGATTGGAAGTTCCGTTCAACCCAGCTATTCCCCTCCTGAGTATTTTCCCAGAAAAACTAAAAAGGTCATATCACAGTGACATATATGCACCCATGTCCATAGGAGCACAATTTGTAATAGCTAAATCTTAGAAACAACAAAGATGCCCATCAACCACAGAGTGAATGAAAAAGATATGGTATTTTTATACAATGGAATATTACTCAGTTATGAAGAAGGATGATCTTGAGGCCTTCATAGGGAAATGGAGACAATTTGAGACTATCCTCATTAATGAAATAAATGAGAATCATATTTATAAATATCACATTGTGTCTGTAGTGTAAAAAGTAATAAGAACTGTAGGAGTAATAAAACCCAAAATGTGTAATTGCTACTATAAAAAAGAGAGGAAAAGAAAGTGCTCTAAGAGATATAATTGCATGTATGTTTAAGTGTGTAAGATGGATGACCATGTTACTGTTTTTGTTAGATTGTGGAGTGGAACTGTTAAGTCTCATTGTTTGAATGTGTACTTTGTGTGTTTTAATTTTGTAACTTGAACAACTATTTCCAAAATGACAGTATGTCATTTATCAAGTAATGATTTCTTAGTGTTTTTTTGTTCTTCTCTTTTTTTCCTTGGAAATTTGTATTGTTGCTACCCTTTTTTCTGTTTTTTCTTCTCTTTAAATAAAATTAAAAAAAATAAAAAAGAGAAACTTGCTGAAAACACCAGTTGTCATAATTATAAGTGCTTGTATTTCTAAAGATTTCCTGGTCTTTCTGTATAGTCCAATTATTATTCTTGGATGAAACAATCACGGTGGAGAGTTGAGATATACACAAATCATGTGTTTCCTGGGAAATTAATTTTTATTTTGTGAGTGTAGACTTATATAACTAATCAAGGTTCTAGGTGTTTCATAACTATCATGGATCAGAAAATTACATTTATATCGTAGCCCTAGCAAATAAATGTCATCCTACATATAAAATTTTTCCTAATTTAAGTCTTTTTTTACAAATGTTATCTTTTTTACCTTGAATTTCTCTGCTTTAGTTTTAAATCTTGTGGTTCCACAAGCAATTTTACAAATGACCTCAAGCACTTTTTAAAATAAATCAATTATTACATTGAGTAATTTTAAGCACTGCAATGGGAATCTAAAACAAACCAATTTCCTTTTCAAAAAGAGACTAATTGGTCTGCAAAATAATTGAGAGTGATTACAAAAAAAGAATTAGAAATGTGTTAAAGATACCATAGAAATTAGAACTTACAGGAATTATTACACGGCAGTACATGTCGTGCTCCATATATTGGATATCCCAAATACCAAAAGGCCTTACCTGTGGTACAAATAAAACATATCACCTATTCATGCAGTGCCTTCATTCTATCAAAGTGTTCATTGCTATTGCATTGGAGGGTTCCTTAGAGGGTGCTTCATGCTCAACTCGGAATGTCAGCCACAATCACCAAGAGATGTGTGTCCTTATTATTTTCTCAACTCCTGTGCACAAAGGCTCTAAAAACAATGATAGCATTTATTGCAGGAGTGATGTTTCTTGTTAAGACTTGGGGTGTCCGGATGAATGATGATTTCTTCCAGTCTTTCCAATCTTCTTTTTTATGTGATCAAATTCATTCTGAATTCAAGAAGAAAAATGAAAAGTGAGTCATTCTCCAAACTGGGCCACGTTTTCTCACCTGGGTAACAAAAGCCAGCACTTCTTTTACTTAGAGTCTGCAATGTGATCCTTAAATATTCTCCTCCTTCTAACCCTATCCTCCTGAATACCACAGCTACAAACATTTTATAGGACCATTTAGGAAAAGTATGCTTAATCATGCTTCCCTTTTCTTATTCCACTTCCCCACCTTTCCTTTGACCCAGAAAAAATGCTCATCCTTTTTTCTCCAGATGAAGAATATCTAATATCATTATCATCTTTATTACTGAGGATGCACTAAATACTTGTCATAGACCTTGGAGCTCTGTGGTTTATAACACTAAGAGTACACAGGAAAATTAGGAAATTGTCCCATGTACATCTACTAGGTGGAAGAGCTAGAACTCAAACTTACAGAGCTAGACTCCACCACTCACATTCTTTAAGCAGTATATTACGACTAATGTAAGTCAACAAATGTAAGGAGAAGTGAGATACTGCCATCAGCCCTATATCCCACTTCAATCTGTCAGTATATACAGTTAGTTTCACAATTTCTGGACAGTGATAATCTACAAAGTTCCCCTTCTCCTTCTTTCTATTTCAAAAGAAAAAGAAGAGTCATAAAACAAAATGACTTCTACAACTTCACAATTAATACAGGAGAACTCATTTTTATGGTACCAGCACCTTTGGGAATGTACTCAGCTTCACATCTCCAGTACCAACAAAAGTGGTAGCATGCATAATGCTCTCAGAATATGTTCATTGGGTGAATTAATTCATAATAACTACAATTATGAACATCTGGTTCTTTTGTCAAAGCTTTTTACTTTATATCATATTTGACCTTATAATGGCAATAGTCCTGAAGAGGACTGTCCTTAGTGAAAATGGCATTTACCAAGAAAAATATTTCATGATTTAGGTTTTGAAATCAGTGAAGAATACTGTTTGAAGATTAAAAGGAAAGAAATACCATATGAGTGCGGTAGTAGATAACAAGGCAGTAGAAAAAAATGTGCATCTCTAAGCAAATAAAGCATAACTAATTGGCCAAATTGAAGTCTGAACTCACTTGTGGACAATTAAATGATGAAGGGTCAGTTGTTGCAAGGTCAATTTTTCAAGCTCTGTTTTTAAATATTAACCAGGTTCAGGAAATTCTTAGAGGAATATTAGTTTTACTAAGCACTTTTAGAAACTGTATGTTGGAAATGTCATGAAACCAAAAAATAATGAGGTGTTAAAACTCCTTAAAAAGTATAAAATTTTTATATATATACTATACTCATTTTTACCAGTTATTACCTCAAAGAGAAAGCCTCCCATAAGTATTAATTCTTCATATCCATGGGTCCCACATATACAGACTCAAACAACTACAGATGGAAATATTTCAAAACAAAAAATATCCCATTACTGAGCATATGTAAATTGGTCATTCATTCTTAGACAATATGACAGCTACTTGCATTGTATTCAACATGTAACTAAATATGAGATGATTTATAGAACATACACAAGTTATAGAAAGTATATACAAAGTATATGCAAACACTACACCATTTTATATAAAGAATTAAAAATTTTAGTACACAATGAAGATGCCTACAATGAATCCACTACAGCTACATATGTGTCTACACACATACACACACATATTTCCATATCTATATCTATTTCCATATCTATATCTATATCTATATCTATATATATGGATACATATATTCACTGGTTTATAATAATTCATTGTATAATTTCTATGAAAATTTGGTCTTAATTCAAACAGCTAAGTATGATACTATGTGCCCTATATGTTAGTGGATGCTGCAAAAAGAAAAAAAGGAAGATATAAAGACAATACATATGCTGACAGTAAATTTTGAGCAGATTTTGTGCCCTCAAAGTAGTGGGGTAGTCAATTACAACTCAGTAAACTATTTCATTATGACATATTGCTTTAATGTAGTCCAATGCCCAAATACAAGTTTTAAAATATTTTTCTGTTGAAGTGACTATAGTTTTACTTTTTAGTAATATTTTAATCAATAATGAATTGCATCTATTTTACAGTTTTATATATATATATATATATATATATACATCAAAGTCATCTGTGTCTAGAAATTGAGTTTTTAAAAATGACCATTTCCTCTGGCTTTCATGTTTATCGGGAAATAAAGAGATCACAGTCAAACAGATTACATGTCTATAGGATTATGTGATTTTTTTCTCAAAGTCAATTGACATAAAAAATGTAGTCATCTGAACCAAAAAATTAATTTAAAAGGAGACTAGCTCAATAATTAGTCTTTGTTGGATTGCTTTCTGAGTAAATTAGATGGCAAAGTTAGAGTAAGTGAAACACTGTAAAAGACTTGTAGCTTAGTTGAAAATCTGATCTTCAAAATTAGACCATTATAATACAGTAGATCAGATGATACATTATGAAAATCACAGAATAATAAAGTAGATGAGATGATATATTATGAGAACCACAGTTGGGAATAGATGTGAATATTACTCTTATTGCAAAACTTAATAAGCCTTAATATCCATAAAGGAACAAAAATCCCTCAACTACCCTTAAAAGAAAATCTCAGATTTTTTCCCCATAGGTACAATAGGGCCATTTGAAATTTCATACATTTTTCCTATGCTAAATTAAGTTTGTTTTTCTCATGTCAAGACTAACTACACACCATAATGTAAGTAACCATTTCCATAGATTCTTAGAGAATGAACATCTGGCCCATATTTGCTAATGATGATCATGTTTGTATTTTACCACCAGACTGGACTTGTCAAACTGGTATAGTGATTTTAATTATTTTGATGGTTGCTACCACCAATAGGAATATGAGATATTCCAGATCAATAAGACATCTTAAAGCATCAGATGAGTGAAAACTTGGATTGTGATGCTTGGAATATTCATTAATAATAATTTTCATAACTCTATGTATATAGAACACCATACACAGAGTTTTTCATGAATAATAATCTTCAAATAACTAACATGATTTAGTCTAAGATGATTAGTGGAAGAATTTTCTTGTATTTACTGAGGAATGTTCATTAGGCTGTATTAAATAAAGGAATGAATTACTGTGAATAGTCTGATGATTATTGACCTAAAAGATGGATAAACTAATAAGAGATCTTCCAAAAATAAGAGCTTCCTTAATTCCCTGATCATCTCATTCAAAATGTAACCTATTCCCTGGCATGAAAGATCAATTTTTATACTTGATCTTAGCCAAAAGCTTGAGAAATGATGAAAGATCAATTTTTATGTGAACTGATTTCCTAGTATATCAGATAAGACACAGTAACTTTCACTTATTGAATGCATACTCCTTGCTAGATATTATATTGCACCTGGGATAGAGAATAAATTATTTTTCAGCTAATGAAATATTGATGTAAAAACTGGTCATTGAGGTAAGAACCAGAATTTTTAAGCAGTTATCCTAACTGTTGTATAGAAAATGCCAAGTATCTTTTTTTTTGGTGGTACTGGGGAATGAACCCAGGGCCTTGCACACGCAAGGCAAGAATTCTACCACTAAGCCACATCCCCAGCCCCAACACCTGGAATGATACCTCAAAATTTCAATCTCTAATTTTCATAAAAATTACCAAAACAAACTTTTCAAAAGGACCCAAATAATACTGTGGAAAATTTTAAGCTGCTTAAGATGAAAATTAGTATAAGTTCACTTGCATAGGCAGCAAATACTGGCAAGGAACAGTAAAGAAAGTCAACCATAACAGAATAAAAATAAACTTGAGTGCAATTAGAATATAAAGAACAAATTCCGTTAACAAAACATGAACATGTTGGAAGGAAATGAAAAGGAAGTTTAAAATTAAAATTTAAAAAGAAAGAAGAATGCAAAATAAGATTAAGATTTATGGAACATGAAACCGCAAATAATTATAAGAAAATTGTGATGAATATAAGTAAAAATTATCCCATTTAAGTAACATTTATTGAGTACTCGTGCATCTGGTATTGATTTCAACCCAAAGAAAATCATAGATCTAACAAAGAAACAATGGACACATATTGATATGTTTAAAGCCCCTAATATTTCTTCTGTTGCTTTATGTTTGCCACATTACGAATTAGGAAGTAATCTGCTTAGTAAAACTCTTAAAGTATTATTATTGTATGCACAAATTCTCTTAAACGTTCTACAGAAGTGTGTTAAATGTTTTCCACGAAAAACATCCCTTCTGAGAGCTGCAGTGGCCACACATTGCCAAGCATTGGGAAGCCCTCTTTGTGCTCAGTGGGCTTGTTGCTTCCAACCCCTCCATCCCTCCCTCCTAATTAACGGGACAAAATGCGGACTAAACAAGAAAGAGAAGACCTTTAGCAGCTCAACTACTCCCATAAAAGGACTTCGTTCTGAATTATTGAACCTCAGAGCTGACACTTTCCTGTGACTGACAGTAGAGACATGCTCTCCCCACGAATGTGCCCTCACTAATGACACCCACCTCAAGAGCTTTGAGAGTTCTCATACACTGGCAGTTAAAGTCATTTGGCCTTTGGCCTTGCACCTTCAGAGGTCAGAGACATTGACTTTGAAGGAAAGATTAAATTAACCATACTAGACCAAAGAATAACTACAGCAAATAAAAAGGCAAAAAGACAAAGGAATAAGGAAGCACATTAAATGGCCAAATGAGGAAGTCATTAAACAAATGAAACCTTAGATTGAATAATTGGCAAAATTTCCTGAAACAAAAGGGCTCTTTAACTCCAGAGTACTGTTGTCTTGTGAGCAAAGTGATTAAGGAACCACTTGGGTCAGGTAACACTAGATTGCTACCCTGTGGCAATCTTGGTTGGACTAACAAAATAAATCAGATCAAGAAAATTCCCTTAGTGATTAACACTCAGCTGTATTTGTTGGAACATCAAATCAGTGTTATTTCTTTCTTACCCTTGAAAAGTATATAAGGACTTAGGTAACCATAGCAACAATTAATCTTCATTATCCACTGGGTGGAAATTTATTTTTTACATTACCTACTCGTTTTAGACCCATGCAGGGTTTCTTCTATCAGTATCTGGCATAGCCTGACACTGTAAATGTGAATGATGAGTATATATGTTTGATACAAAAATGTACTAAGACAAATAATTTTAAAATAGCATCTAGATATTTTCTAATTTCTCATTCTAGGTCTTTCTGATTTCATTGCCTGTGGTTCTGAAAGAATGATTCAAAGGAAGATGGTCATTTATAAATGTTTATTGCTCATTAAATAAATGACCCTGCATCTCACCACACATAATGTTTTCCAATTTGTGCAAAATTTAATAAGATACAGGTATATTTGTTTTCATCTCCAATCTCATTGAGGTGCCACTCTTCAAGTTCTACATTGAACATTAAACTGTCCTTAATAAGTGAGTACAGATGGAGTGAGTACGTGAAACAGTCGGGTGCTTCGTGAGGAGTAGACCACAAATAGTGTTATACTCCATAACATGCCGCATGGCCTGGAGTAATTTTCCGTAGCAAAATCTAAATAACATTTTTCACTTGCTAATGATCTAAATATCATAATTAGGACATGTTACTGCTACAGAACTCTAATTACTGATAAAAGCAACTTTCATCATAACCTCCTGTTTAAGAGAAATGATTATTATACCTAATTCCAGCCTTTCAATTCCTTGATCATTCAAGAAAAAAACACTTCTGAAAATGCCAAGCACATTGCTAGGTTTGAAATGGCTGTTCCAAGGGAAATAACCATTTGTGTCTTTCCAAATCTCATACATCTGCAGTCATTACCAGGTTAGAAGCAAAATATTGAAGAGTAAATGTCTCAGCAACCATTAGACACATATAGTTTGCTACCTGCCACTGCAGTACTGCTAAAAAGATAGGATATTTTTCCTTCCATTTTAATGCACCTCACACAAGAAGCATTGCCACAGCCAGAGTAATCTAGTCAACTTTCCTTGCCGCATACATTAAATACATGGCTCTTTCCTCAAACATATATACCAGTGCATATTTACATAAAATCAAGGCTAGGTTAGTTTTATGAAGGGGTGGAATAAGCTACCGACATGACATAATATAGAAAGTTTTCTGTTAAAGAAACAAATTTCCTTATACGTGGATGTCTATTATCAATCTTGTTTAAAAAAATGCTGATTTCTCTTCAATGAAATGAAAATATTAGAAAAAGGAAAATATGGCAATCCACATCAGCTAAATACCTAATAACCTGAGAGCAAGCTGTAAGCCGGTCATTTGAGCACATACTTGTCACAGGATCTTGGACCAGTGAGTGGTATTCTCTCGTTTACTTAAAGAATGTGCACTGAGAGGCCATCTGCTTTATTCTAGGCAATAATACTATTGGGAGTAGATAAAGATAAATTGCAATACTATCTACAAAAGGCTCTTAGTTTACTGGAAATGGCGAGAAAAGGCAAGAAGCCATACAAGTTTTTTGGTGGGGGCACACATCAGAGAGTGGCTTAAAAATAAAATTATAATTAATAAAAAATTAATATAGTAAGTGTAGCACTAAATAGTGATATAATTATAAAGTACATATAAGTAATGATAATAAATTTGCAATTTAAAAAAGAGAAAACAGGAAATCTTGCTGAAGGGGACCAAATATCAGCTAAATCTTTGTCACTCTAGAATACAGCCTTACAGATTCTGTGTTTTTCACACTTGTCACATTAATTTAAAAAGGTACAGTTAGCCTCCTTGATTCACATAAGTTATTTAAGAATAACTTATGTGGTTTTTCAGAAAGTGACTACCTGGATATGATAACAGTTTTATTACTACAAAAGCCAAATGAACCAGGAACTAGTAGTCAAGATATAACCATGTTTTCCAACTTGGGCTTGTTTGTGAAAATTCAGGAATATACTGTGTCTTATTTGTTCTTAGTTTCCTCATTTCTGAAAGTGGTGTTGGCATCTCCAATTCTAATTTTCTCAGAGTATCTTTTCTGCTGAGTTTGGGTCTGGGACTGGTACTCTGTACAAATTCTGGGGACAATATTGAAACTTATGTCCTTCTCTCCATCAACGGGATAAGTAAATGACAGCTAATTGTTCATGACAAATTTTCTTATTTCACAGATTTGAATAGTAAAGATTATTATGAAGCTTCTTTACGTTTGTTTTTACTAGACTTATGTTAATTTGACCATATTTTTAAAGATCAAAGGAATAAAAATAAGTTTATTAACTTTTTTTATTTTTGGTGGTACTGGAGATCAAACTCATGACCTTGCGCTTACCAGGTAAGTGCTTGAGCCACTGAGCTAAATCCCCAGTCCTTAACAACTTATTTTACTTATATTTTTAAAAGTATTTTAAAAATTTTACTCTGTGAATAATTAACCAAGTTTTCAAAGAAAATATGTAATAGTAAAAACAACATTATCAGAGGCCCATTTAAAATATATTTCTTGTCACATATGTAGCTTTGAGTTTTAAGGAAGAAGTAAAATAAATTATAGTAAGTCAAGTAATGAAAAACTTTTGCAAAATACTTCAGTTCATTTAATTTGAAAGTGATATTCTTACAAAGTGCTTTCTTCTAATTAGTACTGATCATTCTACAATGCCTATTTTTTCTGTTTTGACTTAGGGTAAAGAGGAAAAAACTGAGAATAAATGGTATTAAAGACTTGATGAACTTTCTACGGAGATATTGGAAAATAGGTGGTTAGTTTGCTTTCCCAAGTTTTAAGCACTGATGAAGGATTCCAGTGCAAAGAGTTTACTTGGCAGGCAGTTCCCAAAAGTACCAAGAGTACAGTGAATTGCAGATGGTGAAGGAAAGGAAGCACACCATTGCTGTAATTCCAGTAGGTCCCTATTTGACCAACTGGGATCTATTTCAGTGGGGAATTCTGGGAAATCACTCAACTTGCCTCAGTGTTATCCCACTGTCAGGCAAAAGCCCAAGTGTTTATCACCAATCACAACTGATAAAATATGGAGAAAATAAATATAAATATTAAATATGAGAATGGAAAAATAACCAGAGAAACCTCCAAATGATAAAAGAGATAAATAAGGATTTTGTGCAACTATATAAATCATTAAAGCATGGATATCATATAGTGATTCTAGAAAATTATAAAATAATACATAAGTGTAAAATCTAATAAAATACAAACAATTTCAGAATTGAGAGAATTTTCAAAGATTCATATTTAAAAACACACCTTGGAAGACAGGTACAAGTGAAGTCAATTAAATCTTTAAAGAATGGAAAATTCCAAAATGTTGTAAACTTTTCCACAGTATAAACTGACAAAGCTTTGCACAACCAAAGCAGATATAATATATTGTGTACAAATGTTGATGTAAAAACCTAAGCTACATAAACATGATCCTGTAGAGAATTCAAAATTAAATACAAAGAAAATAAGTGAGATTTCTCCTATGAATGTAAAACAGATTCAATATTGAGAAATTCATTGATATAACTCACATATTAATCAACGGAATGACCAAAAACTAAATCAAATTATTTAAATCATACATTTCTGATTTTTAAAACATTTTAAATAGATTTTAAAACAGTGAAGTGATTAAACCCTGATAGTATCTACAATGATTTTATAAAATGCCAACTTGTATATCATACAAGTTTGTAGAGGCAGAAATATTAGTTACCCAGATTTGATCATTACATATTATATTAATATTAAATTATGTGATTCTACCATAAATATGAACAAATGTGACAATTAAAATTTTAAAATAATGATGATCACTACAAAATAAAGATGCTATACTAGGTATCTATTACTGCATAATAAATTACCACTAAACTTCTAAATTTCAACAAATTATATAGGTAATCTGGTAGTTTCTGTGGGTTACTCAGGAGGAGGTAAGCTGGCTACTTTTTGCCAAGGGCTCCTGACAAACTGAAAATAAGGTGTCAGTTGGGTCTATTGGCATAAGGCTTTACTAGAGAGAATGTTTTTAACCTTCTAATTTATGCTAAATAAAATTCCATTGATTAAAGTTACACACACACACACACACACACACACACACATCCCACATTAAAAGTAAATATACCTCTTCCTGCTTCCTGGAGTCTTTGATAGGAAATATTTTTTCTACAAGATTAAAAATTCAGAAGCCATAAGAATAAATATCTCAATTCATAAATGCATTAAAACTTTTTGTAATGATATTATGACCTTAAAATAGTGCAACAACAAAACAGAACAAAAAAAAGTGTAAAAAAGAGCTATTTCTTTAGAAGGGAAACTCTTCTATAAATAAATAAGAAATGTTAACATTTTTGTAGCAATGTAAAACCAAACAGGCCTCATAAAGATAATAGCTTACTTTTATAAGATATAGTTTTATCTATTATTTTTTACAATCTCAGTGCTTCTATATTTCTATAGATCAGATTGACAATACTTAAAATGCTAGAATTGCATGGCAGAAAACATGCCTGTATGTTTAACTACCTTAACTGTTAGTAGAAGTACTAACTACTACAATTATTTGAATCTAACTTTTTTTAAAGTATGTGCTTGATAATTAATCAATGAATTCCTTTAATAGAAATCTATCAAACAAAAAATTTCTACTGACCTACCTATAGGTTTCTTCACTTCTCTTTTGTTTGTAATGACAAACAACAGATGCATTTTGAAAGTCTTTGGATAATTAGTTAAACAAATTACAATATACTCATGCAATATAATATTCTGAAGGTCTTGAAAATGAAGTAAATTTCCTATGTAATAGAGCAGTATACAAAAGTGCAAGTAAGAGTAACTAATGAGCAAAAGACTGATTAGGATACAAGCTTAATTACATTTGGTTTTACTTTTTTTCCCCTTTTCTTTCCCTCTTTTTTTTTTATGGTCTAGTGATTAAACCCAAGGTGTTCACACTGAACTCCATCACTAGTCCTTTTGTACTTTTCATTTTGAGACAAGGGAAGACTCAAGCTTCTTACTCTCCTGACTCAGTCTCTCATAGTTGAAAAAGTAATTAGAAAATGTATTTGTGTGTGGTTGTGGGAGAGAGACTAAATTTTCCTTCTATTTTCTATGTATAGTTAGATTATTGAAATTATGAAATGTTTTTTATTGTTTCATTATTTTCAATAAATATACATATCATTTTTATCACAATGCAAGTCATATAATTGTATTATACTTTAAACTGTAGTAATGTCTTGAAAATCAAGTAAATAAAGACATATTCAATACTTTTTGGAACAGATATAAAGGCCGACTTTTTCTAAAGTACATTTTGTAGAAACATTATCTTGGAAATAATGCTAAAACAAGAACACCAAGGGTTGACAACAATGAAAAAACTGAATGAGACATAAATTCCCACATTTTAAAATAACTTTGTGAATGAAAGCAAGATTAACACAGATATTTAATGTAAATAACATTATTTACCATTACATTAGAATTTCTGACCAATGCATGAGAAAAAATATTAAAGAATTCAAGGGTAAGAAATAAAATTATTTGTAGACTGTAAAAACAGCTACAGAAAAAACTTGACACAATGAACAGATAGTCAAAACTTACCAAAATAAAAATATTCAATTTAAAAAACAACAAAACCATAGGTTACTATTAAGAAAGCTTAAAATGAATAAGATCTTTGTAGGTAATTTTTTTAAACTCTCCTAAAAAAGTAAAAAATAAAGTTGAAACAGCAAACACAAAATGAGGAGATTCAACAAAATTAAACCTTTTGTTTTTGTGAAAACTGAAAACTGAAAATTAATAATTAAATTACATTTTCAATGCAATTTTAGTAAAAATCTTAGCAGATTTTCTTTTGTGTTGTATAGAAACTAAAATATAATTCTAAAATACATATAGTGATACAAATTATCTATATTAAGAAAAATATTAAAAAGAAGCAGGAGGATTTATTACATCAGTAAAAACAATTGGTAGAAAGATCCAGTTATTAAAAACCAGTGTGATATAATCACAGAATAGATGTATAGACTAACAGAATAAAGAGACCCAAAACAGATGTACTCTAAGGGTTATTTCACAGTAAAGGAGAAATGAAAAGGGTCTTTTCTCAAAATGGACAATTTAAATAACTAGAGGGAAGAAGAACAAAACTTTATCATATAGACTGATGATCTAACTATGAAATGCAAGACAGTAATATTTCTGTGAGATAATAAAAAAGACATCATCAGATACTTGTAGTGAAAAAAGATCTTAAAGTGCACGTACACACACACACACATGCATGCAGGCACACGCAATGACCTTAAAAGAAAAGCATGACAAAATAGATAATATCATAAATAAAAGTTAATTTTAATCAAGTGATATTTTTATAAAAATGAAGGAGAAACAGAGTGGAAAAAGAGAATACTTCTTGCATAAATAAATATTTAAATATCAAACAATGTTCATAATACATAAAAGGGGGATTTAGCTCAGTGGCATAAGCACCTGCCTGGCAAGCACAAGGTCATGAGTTCAATCCCCAGTACACCCCCCAAAAAAAGAAAACATAATACATAAAGGGCTACACAGTAATAAAATAGACAATAGGCACTCCAAAATTAAAAAAAAAAAACTAAAGACTAATAAGCTTATAAAAATTTAAGAAGTTGGAAAAATGCATGGTAAATCCAAAATGAAATGTTATTGCCTGTTTTCTGAAATGTCTACACTTAAATAAAAATAATTTGAGCAACTGGAAGCCTGTATGTTGCTTCTTTGTATATATACTTCTATCACCACTTTAAATCTTTTTGCATTATCTACTATACAGTATCTGGATAGTAGATACTTACTTCAAAAAGTAATTAGAAAATGTATTTGTGTGGGATATTTATTCTGAGATACATAATTTCATACCTAAGTATTTACTCACAACATATTCATGAATATATAGATTAACAAATAGTTACAAGAATGTTCATAGTCTAAAAGCAGAAACAACTTGGTCTATAAATAGAATGAATAAGTCACAGTTGCTTGATTTATAACATAAATTCCATAAAACAATGAAAATGTGTAATTTGCAAGAATTCACCAACATGAATGAATTTCATAAACAGAATTTTGACTGAAAGAAGCCAGATACAAAACAATGCATAATGTACGACTCATTTTTATGTAGTTGAAAACAAACAAAAGTATTCTGTAGTGTTAGATGTCAACATGGCAATTCACATTCGCTGAAGAAATCTGGAGAGATGCTTTGGATGATGAGAAGGAAATAGTCATAATCTTCAATTTCTTGAACAGACTGGTTGTTTTACTGGTTAGTAAAACTTGTGCTTATGATTTATATACTCATATTTCAATAGAAAGGAAAAATTAGAAGTCAATGAAATATAAACATAAAAATGAATCTTAAAATATTTGAAAGAATATTTGATTTCATATATTGAATCTATCTAAATATACAGATATGATGAGCAACAAAGAATTCTTAGAAGTCATAAAAGAAATACAAGCACATTTTATTAATAATTATATTTCTCAATGGTCAAAATCTCTATAAACAAACTCAAATAAATACACTAGGCAAGGATAAATATTTTCAATGCATAAATGTGTTTTATCTGCTATAAAATCACAAAGCCTAATAAACAAATCACAGAGCCTAATAAGAAAATGGATAGTAGATGATAATAACTCATGAAGGAGATATTCAAAAGACAAAGCATGAAATATTTCTCAACTTTACTGATAAGAAGATGCAAATTGAGCACTCTAAGTATAAATTACAAAGTGATTTGGACATTAGCATCCTAACATTTCCTAAAAGTGGCAATACAGCTATCTTTTGACTTGACAAACTCATCCTTGAAAATCCATAGGGATAGATGCTCAGGTATGTTTACAACATTATTGTTGGTTGTGGTAATATTGCGAATATCTTTTTGGTTTTTCAAAAAACAATTTTAGGAGGATACTAAGAATAGGACCCAAGACCTCACATTTGCTTGCCAGACAGGTGCTGTGCCACTGAGCTACATCCTGGCCCTATCAGAAAATCTTATGCACTTGCACATACATATACACAAAAATAAATTATGCTCTAGAATATGTGTAACTGTTGAAAAATGGGCTAACTATATTGACCTGAGTAATACCAGGAACATAAAACCTATTAAAAAGCAAGTTTCAGAATTAATTCTTTTTTAATTGAGAAACAGTTCTAGTGCAACAACAAAAATATTAAAATTCTTATAATTCTTATAATATGTGGCTGTTTGTAAACATATGTAAGTAAGGGTAACACAGAGGAAAACACGGCATGCTCTTATGATGGGTTAGCACAAGTTTTATTATTTTTTATTTTTCTATGATTCATTGTGTCTTTATGCAAGATTAATATAGATATTTTGAATTGACTTATTTTGTTATCATGTGGAATATAACACAGTATTTTTTGAAGAACTCTTTAAGTGGTTGAAACTTTTCAGTATCCAGTATGCTTGCTGCTACATCTATTTCACATGTTTATAAAAATGAACATTTTTGAAGCACTTCTTAATCTTTCTCAATTCTTGCTGGCTCAACCAGTAAGACAGTAAATTTTTGGAAAGTGTGAACTCAGGCACTTATTTAAGGAGCTGCACTTTGATGATTGTTTATTTTTGTCACACAAAAGTAGTGCTGGCTAGAAATAAACATGAACCCTGTGTCATTTAAGTTAAATAAATGCATCAGTTGAATTACATTCAGTATTATCTATATCTTTTTAGTTTATCAAGACCATAAATAAACTGCAGGCTTCTAAAAAATACTTTTGATTATTTTGAAAGCTAAAAGATACTTTTATAAACTCAAAATGATGATACATTTCTTCATTTTTCAGTTATATGTAAAATATTTTTCTAGGAATCAGTATGAGTTTGTGTTTCTTAGGGGACTTTATTAATAAAGCATTCTTTAACATCTGTATATTAAGAATTAGTAACCATGTTACGTGTTGCAGGGTCTCACCTCTTATTTAAATATGTTTCCAAAAGTGTTCTTCATATTACATCAAATGCTCAATAAATAAGGCATGTAGTTGAGGCTACTGTAACAAATTGTCAGGGCCTAAGAGGTTTAGACAACAAATATTTATTTCTTACTGTTCTAGAGACTGAAAGTGTCCATCACGGATTAGATCTTCCAGGTTGCAGACAGCCAACTTCTCCCTGTATCCTCACATGACAGAAAGAGGGTAAGCAAGCTCTCTGCTTCTTCTTACAAAGGCATTAATTACTCCTCAAAGGCCTTTGTCTAAATACTCTCACATTGGAGATTGAATTGAACACAGGATGACATAAACATTAGGCCAACAACGATACCATTAGCTTTGATTTGTGTAGCTTTCATCTTTATCACCCCTGACATCATCATCATCATCACCATCTCAAATTTCAGTTTCAAGAAAAAAACTTAATGAGTTGAAAATTATAAATGATGCAGAAGTTACTGATAAATTATTATTTTACTTATTGTTTGTTTTCTTTTTTCAAAAGGAATCATAAGTAGATCACAGTATTTGGAACTGTTAATATAAGTGACTTTTCTTAGAGAAATGATCTTAATGAGCCTTTGTTGCTAATAAACTTTGAGTAAGTACATATATATTTATTAATTTCAAATTATTGATAGGTTTAGATTTATTTGTAGAACTCATTGGCAAAATTGTTGTTTAATGTTGAGGATTCACAATGCCACAACAAAATAAAGCTAAGACTACTGAATGGCATGTCACCAACTAAACAAACCTTAGTTACTATTCAGGTCTTGCTTAGGCTTAACAACAGACACAGGAACGTTGAAAACACTTTCAAAAACTCACAATGATTCAAAAATCTTAAAAGACAAATCTCCCATTAACTTCACTGTCATTTTTCAATGTCTTTTTCTTCTATGTTTACTATTACACCCATCAGTATTTTATATTTTTCTTTTCCTCCAACGGGGCAAACACTATGTTTTGTTAGTGGTTTTTACCTTGAATTTTATTTTAATGAATTGCCTATTCTGTCTAAGAATGCTTGCTGCGAACATGCATCTCACAAAGATGTATGCCACATAATTTTTTGTCCACTTATAGGTATTCATATGATTAGATTGATATACAATCAAGTTAAAATGCTGAAGCTTTATATTATAATTATTAAATACTTTAGTTGCATAGATTGATAGATTTCACTGTGACATTTTCATACATGTATGTATCAAGTTTTGAGTAGGTCTATCCTCTTTTCCTACTCTCTTCTCACCCACCTGATACTTCTCCAAATCCCTAAGAGTCTCTAAGAAAAAAGCTTCTTAAGGATGATTTTCAAAGTTTTCTAAAATAAAACCATGTAATAAGCACCAATATGTAAAAAGCTACCAAAATTGACCTTTCCAATTCTGAAAAAATAGTTTACATGTTAAAATCAGACAAAAAATGAAACATCAAAACCTTCTGAATGTGGATATATAACAAGACAATGAATTTTTCCTTAAATACAAAGTGTACCTTGTCTTCTTAACTATTAACAGAAGTATATATTAAAAACTTAGTAATAAAGATACAGATAATAAGGATGCATGTCCTAAAATGCACAAAGGGAAACATCTGGAGACCACGTCATAACAATCTAACTCCTAGCTTGCTGTCAGTCTTCCCTCCTAGGACATTAAACTAATACTACAGATTTCTCCATCTGTAGAATAATATTTACTGACATTTGAGGGAATGTAATCTACATTTAGTCACTATTTTAAGTTACTCAAAATATAAACACAGATCCTGCAGCAAGGAACTTACAATTTGTTTATAACTCATTAATTATTTGTGAATACTGAAAATACTCTTTTCTTGGGTACAGTACTATCTCATATATAAATGGTTGTTGCCAGTACATGTTTGCAATTGATCAGTTGCCAGTATCTACCTTATGAAAATCAAACCATCAATGTGCTGAACTATAGCAAATGAGTTGTCTCACATATAGTTTTGCATTTTTAATATTATTCCCAGTTTCATCATGTCTGCTTTTTCTCTCCTCTTTCTAATTCTTTGTAAGTTTTCTGCTCTTCTCTGTGCAATTTTCAAGCTCTGTGCATTCACTTTTCCATACACAGAAACTCCCTAAACATATCATTACAATGAGGCATTCATGAAATAATGAAAATGATTAAGTCTGTAGACTCTATTCCAAAACAAAGGGTCTCCTGGAAAAATGCCATGATAATATTTAAAAAACAAGAAAGAAACAAGCATCATGTTCATTCATTTGCAGCATAAGATGCATTACACGTATAATAGGGAATGACAAAGTTTCAATTTTAAAAAGTTCAGTTTTAAAAATGGAGTATCTGAAAATGCAAAGGGAAATTAGCAGAGCAAGTGAGGATTAGATTCAGAGACATTTTAGCTTAAGCATGCTAATCTCATATTCAAGACATATAGGGTGAATGATCAATGAAAAATCATTGATCATTTCACAAATGGAAATCTTTATGTGTAATTGAAGAACAACTTTAACGACCACTTTAAAATATGCCCATTTTTTTGTTCCATGCCCTTTTAATTCCAAAGAAGTTTTGAAATCACAGATATAAAGATTAATACTGCTCCATGGAAATACGTAAATAATACAGTTATCCTTACTCTATGACAATAAAAGCTTACATAATTAAAAAGATAAACAGTGAATTACTCAAGTATCTGTATTAAGACACAGTACTGACATCATTGTTCATAGACTGACCTTTCTGATATTTGCTGGATTTCCAAAAAGTTATGTTAGGTCTCCAAATTATTTCTGTTATTCTTTTAAATGCCAACAATAGTAGTTAACATTATACTCATTTTAAGAACTAGATAATGTGCTGTATGGAATATTACTTCTTGGAATAATATTTAATGAGTAAATTTTAAGAATTAATGTGAAGTCATTTGTAGTCATTTCAAAAGTATAAACACTCTTTCATTGGTATAATGTTTTAGTGCTTGGGCGGGCTCACCAAGCATGTCAAAGTTCTCATTTCTTTCCATTTTTTGACTTTAAAAACCTTAAGAAAGATGAAGTTAATGCAATTTAGCATTGATAAATTGATCAGTTGTTTCATTAGATTAACACTATTGTTGTATGCATAAGTGTCCCAGATTTTAATCCAATAATCCTGTGAAATAACACGTTGCAGCTCTGCTGCATATAACTACCTTACACACGATAATACTTTGTATGTTTTCTAAATGCAATGTATTTTCTGGCAACCCAGACTTCACTGAAACTCTTATATAAATAAATATATTTTTTTCTTTAATGGGTACCATGGGTAAAGTGGCTTAAATAGCAAAAAGCCATAAATTACATATAAAGCTATTAAAAATTATTTTCAAAAGACAGAACTTTAAGCTCACCTGATTCAAGGACCGACTTTGCATGGGCTCTGATGTTATAAGTAATTGGCACTACTCTGCATTTAACTGGAATTCTGGGGACAAGTCCCCATCTGGTGGTTGTTTCAGTGCAAAAATTGGCACGGTAGCAGGTTAGAAGATGGGAATCATTGCCACCAAAACCAGAGAAATGAAAGGATTCCAAAATGTATTGGGATCCTAATCCAAGAAACTTGGAGGGCATGTCCAGCAAGCCAAATTGGTAAAGAGAAAATGTAGAAATCAGACTGAAGTGCCAGGAATTCAGGAAATGAAAAGACTGAAATAATTAGATGCAGGTCCAGAAAGTAAATGAAGGCTTCTGGTGTAAAATGTCACATGGTTTCCAGTCCATAATTCAGCTGATCTCAACTTTCCACAAACATGTCTGTGAAGGCATAGGAAAAGCACAAAAATCAGGACATACAAATAAAAATTGACAGTCAATCTATTGACCGTATCCACAAGGAATGTGCATATGCTAAAGGCTAAAGAGAATTGGATTGAAAATTACAACTGGTACTTCAATCATACTTTGTCCAATGAAAAGTAGGTCAAAATTTCCCTCTTGCTATTTTCTCTTGGTCAGAAATAAACTTACAATGATCTGAAAACCAAGTAACTGTCTACTACATGAGAGTCATATTATGAGATGGCTGTTCCGTCCTATAATTCAATGCTTCTTGCACCATGACTGTATCTTTTTGGATGTGTACATATTTGGATTCTAAGGAGAAAAACAACAACAAAAACAGAAAACAATACATCAGAAATGTATGTGTGTGTGTTCGTGTTGGGAATGGCTGTCCAGTGTTGTGGTACAATATCTTAGAAGATCTAATCTTTGCAAATGAAGTGTTATGGAATGATCATAAGGACAAAGAACTGAAAAAAACAGATGTAAGTTTTCAAAGATCTTCATCTGTTTGAAGTACTGCAAAACTAGGCATTGGGGTACAGGAGAATTTATTTCAAACTAGTAGAACCTCAGTATCTATTGGTTTAAGAGTTAGATATTGGCCTCAGTTATGTGCATCAATATACTTTGTATTATATATGTGGGATAGAAATCTGCCAAGGTATGAATGCAAGAAGTTTTGTATTAATGGCAATTCATTCTGGAATCCGGAATGTCCACATTACACATAAGCTTAAAAGTATTTTTTAGTAAAGTGTTAACTGGATTAAGTCTGGCCAATGAGACATTATCTCATATAATTGTTTGTTAACTATTGAACAGCATTCTAGCACCCACTGAGAATGAGACGGTACACTCCTGCTAGCTACTGTTAATAATGATGCGAAAAGGTAGCAGTTTCCATATTTTTATTCTAAACTACTGTATTGCCAGAAAAACTGAGTTAATTAATTATTTAATGTTTAATTGAAATAATGTCAAATATGGTGAGGATTTGGAAACATGGACAAACATAAGCATGTACTCAAATACTTTTCTGTGAATAAATGTCATTGATTCACCATGTGGGGTAAAAGTGGGATGTGAAAGCAATTTATTTTACTTTTTCAGATATTTATCTCTATTTTCTCCTTTTTTTCTGTACACAGTCATGATATTTCTGTACACTTCTGTACATGATATTCTGTACACTTCATCATGATATTTTAGTACACATATATAATGAAATGTTTTCTGCAGTCAATTAAGCTAACATATTCATTATGCTATTTATTGACCTTTCAAATTTTTATTATTTTATTTTTGACGTGTTATAAAAGCACCAAAATTCTATTCTTGGGGTCTGAGGATTTAGCTCACTGGTGCAATGGCTGCCTGACAAGCATGAGGTCCTGAGTTTGATTCCTGGTATTAAAAAAAATAAGTACATTCTCTTAGCAAATTTCTATTTATGATACAAGGTTTTATACTACAGTCCTCATGATATAATTAGATTTATTCATCTTACATAACTGCAACTATAACTTTAATCTTTGACCTACATTACCCCATTTTCCCCTCTAGTGGTTATCATTGTACCACTATTTCTATGTGTTCATTTTTTTTGTTTTAAATATTTTTAGATTCTACATGTCCAAAATATCAAGCAAGATTTAAAGCAATGTTTAAAACATATCGTTTGAAAAACTGTGCTTGCCAATAGTAGGCTTAATGGCTTAAGGATTGTTTGGTGACTAATATGAAGAACAATATTTATTTAGACATTATCCTAAAGAACCCGAACATCTCAACTTCCTTTCAATATTCCATAGCCCTTCCTTGAAATAGAAACTTCTGTGAGGGTCACAGAGGCTTTACTCTGCAGCATCTTTTCTTCTCTCCCTTCCTTTCCTGTCCTGTTCTGTTTCTTCTCCTCTCCTCTCCTCTCCTCTCCTCTCCTCTCCTCTCCTCTCCTCTCCTCTTCTCTCCTCTCCTTTCCTCTCCTCTTCTTTGTCTCCTTTGTTTCTTCCCTCTCTTCTCCTCCCACTGTCTTGCTTTCCTGTTCTCAAGATTTTGTGCCCTAAACACCCTCTTGCTACTAAGATTTAGATCTCTGACTCTTTTGTTCTATTACCTACACTAGGTTTTTAATTCCAGTGACCCACACCCCTAGCTGACCTTGCCAGGGAGTATCTGCATGACTTGTTTTATTTTAGTTGAACTTTTCAGGTAAGTCTTCTAAGCCATTAGTTAGTCCCCTTCCTTTTTTTATCAGCTCTTTTCCCATGATCTGTCCATGACTGAACAAACTCTAGCATAATCATTCTGTCTTTCTCACTTTGAATGACACCATCAACTTTAATTGACAAATTCAGTTGGATATTGGGACTCTATGTAGACCAACCCACAAAGATAAAACAAATTGACAAACTTATACTCCCTGCAGTTTTATTTCTTGCACTTTCCTTGACTTGCATGTGGAGAAATTGGATGGCAATGGCAATTATGACAGAAAACAAAGATAATACTGTCCTTGTTTTGTGTAAATAAGAATATAAACAGGTGCAATTCAAAGATTACAAAAATTCTATTAGAAGCATAAACAGATATGGGTCATAAGAATGATTATTATTAGATTCTCCTATAACCTAACATACTTAACTCTAATTTAAGAAACACTTAAGACATTTTTCTTTTTAAGCAAGAAAAGTTTTTACTTCTGTGTATTCTGAAAAGGCATTATACATTCATTTTGCACATGTTGACAGTTAGGAAGTGTTGCTGCCTGTATCTGAATTAATATCCTCACAATAAAACCATCATATCAGGAGAAGTTTGACTTCAGACCTGTTTTTCAACTTTTCTCTAGCTAAATTCACTGCACATTGTTTTTGTGACTTTCCTTTTCTCAATAGTGTGCATTCCTCATGTAAATAATAGGTGTGAAAAAGTGTGATTAGGCTCTGGAAGTTTCTTGATTCTTCAAGCCATTTTAAATCAGTTTCTAGATCTAACATCACACTGAATTCCAAAGTTTGTTCATGGTTAATTTACTGTTCTATCTGTCTCGATGTCTTGATGCCAAACTGATGTTTTTGTTTGTTTAATGTGAGAGGTCTTCCTAATCTCATTAAGTGGAAACAAAGTTTACAAATGTTAAGTCCATTTTACTTTGATTTAGTACTTTTGGAAGAACAGCCTTCACAAATCAAGGGCTGAACTTTGACAGTCAGGTTAGTTTCAAAGGTGTTTTTCTCCCACCTTCAAGAAAAAAAAAGACTGAGACTTTTCTTGGGATTCTTCTTTTTCTCCTCTAAAGATAAACACTGACAGTGTGGGAGCTTGAGAGGATCAGAGATTTGGCAGAGCTTTTGTGTCCAGAAATAAATGTTGAGATTAAAAAGATGGAAAACAACCTGTGGGATTATTCCCGTTGTTATCTATTGTTAATTCAATTCTGCTTCCTTGAAAGGAAACATTAACTGTGGATTTCTGCAGAGGGTTGAGGATGATTCTCTGAACTCAGTGTCAGAAAACCTGGACCAATCATAATCACTTTGAGCCTCACTACTTGCATATATGAAACAGTAACATGAATGGCTGTTACTTACGGGAAACCAGAATGGATTACAAATTGCTTATCTCTGTCTCGGATTGTAACATTAGCTCATATGAGCTTCTGAAAGAATCAGTCAAATTTGCATGACAATGCCAACCATGTTTTCTTTTTTATAATGTGGTTCTAAGTATCAAATGGAAAAAACTTGTAAAACTATCTGAAAATTGAAGTTACTAGTCCGGTTAGGAAACTCTCTTGGGTATTTACTGAAACCAATCCTACAGCCCCCTGCTCTAATAAATCAGCTGTTCTCAGAAGACAGAAAAATTTATACAGATTGTAAATATTACTTCATAATTAATAAATCAAAATTAGAATACAGAAACACATATTTTCTCTAACAACTCTGAAATAATGTAATGTTTGATAGAGTTTATTAATATGAAATTGTAGAATGAAGATATTTCAAATTTAGTGAGAAAAACTGTACATTTTTCTCTGAAACTTATTTCACATTACTATTTATAAAAATAAATATGAATACAAACAAAAGTAGCCTAGTTAATATTGCTGGTAAAGACTAATAATGATTCATGATAATTATTTAAATTACATTTGCATTTTTTTTTTTTGGCACTGGATATCAAACTCATGATCTTGCTCTTGCCAGGCAAGGGCTTATGCCACTGAGCTAAATCCCCACACCTGCACTTTTTATTTAAAAGTTTATAAAACAAAATTATAGAACTCCTTTTTTTACATGGCATGAAAACTGGAGACTTCACATAATGAAACAATGTAAAAAATTATGTATATATATAATTATGTATATATCTACTTTAAAATATAGGGTATGGCTATACTTTCCTTTTTAAAAAAAATCCTGATGCTTTCTCTTTTACTTATGTCCCTGTTTCTTTTCTTTTCCAATTTTTATTTTTTCATTAGCACATATTTACAGTGTGTAATGATTATATTCCTCCTGGGGTACTTTCAGAGCCCCAAGAATTATTCTGTATGGTGCTGTATGGTGCTTCACAGATCTCTCAGCAATACAGAAGACTTACAAGAGTCTTAAACCTATGCATTTTACACTCTCTATACTGGCAAAAGGCCTTTAACATTCATAAGGGAATTGTTAACCTAACACCTAAGTTAGCAAAAGGGTCTTTCCCTAAGTGATTTATTAGCATGACTTTTGTCTAATGAGTTAGATTGGAATTTGATACTCAGAAAAACTTGTGAAGTTAGTACAGGAACTGTATTATCTTGAACTAAAAGGAACAGAGACATTACATTCAAAGCAAAAAGAGATATCTAAGTTTTAATCTTCTATAAGCTGTGAAGACTATTCACATGCAAACACAAGTTATTAGGGAAAATAAAGGATATCTGAGAAAAAAAGCCAAGCGTCCAGAAGTAGAACAAAAAACTGCCAAAACCAAGCACAGAAGGCAGACCAAGTACTAATGGACATATTTTCCTTACCCCCAGACTAATAGAAAGGCTTGATTTCAGAACTGCTCTATGTACCTCTTGCCACCCATACATCATTCTAAAATAAGTTATTCTATTGTGGTTCATTTGTCTTTCTCTCACTATTGTGTCACCCTCCCTGCTTCCAAGATTTGGATAGCTAACTTCTGTTTCTGGTCTTCAGCTCAGGTCAAGGGAACTATACCTGAAAACTCTTGGCTTCTCTATGTACTGGATCTGATTTCAGTGATCATATTTTTTTTTTAAATTTTTAAATTTTATTTTAAAGAGAACAAAACAAAAGAGGGCAGTACAGAGCAGATCAGAACAGGACAACATAGGCAACACAGTACTTTACATTAAGACAACCGGACATCAACAATAGCTATCACTATCTCTTACTCTGCTATAGTTGAGCATAGTTTCAAATACAATAATATCAAACATAACAAAATAGTATAAAGCCATGCAAAGAGTGAAAGAATTACAGGGCTTTCTGAACCAAATAACAGAGAATGATCAATGGGTACTATAATATCTCATTTTCGATAGAAAAATTTTGTTTAAACTATCACACATATTCAAATTCCAATAAGACACAATGTGATAGATAGAACCAATGGTAGTAGAAGAATAGAAATATGGTACGACTTCTAAGAAGGATGATATTAAATCAGCAATAGCTGTCATAATGTTTTGTTTTCTTCAAAACGGCTGTTCACATCATCACTCATGATATAGTCAAACAAAACAGAATAAAACCATTCCAACTGATGATTGAAAACATTGAAAGTCTTCAAAGCTATGAGATGGGGACTCATGCTTACCATAAAATCTTATATACTCTTATCAACTGTTGGTGGGAGTGTAGACTGGTGCTACCACTGTGGAGGTCAGTCTGGAGACTCCTCAAAAAGCTGGGTTTGGAAGTCCCATTTGACCCAGCTATCCCACTTCTGAGTATGTTCCCAGAAGAACTGAAAACATCAAACCACAGTGATATATGTGCACCCATGTGTATAGCAGCACAATTTGTAATAGCCAGATCCTGGAAACAACCTAAGTGCCCATCAACTGAGGAATGGATAAAAAAGTTGTGGCATTTTTATACAATGGAGTACTACTCAGCTATAAAGAATGGTCACATTGAGATATTTATGAATAAATGGACATGACTTGTGACCATGCTCTTAAGTGAAATAAACCAAAGTCACAAGTGTAAATGCCGTATAGTCTCCCAGTGATCATATTTTGGACTTCAAGTCTAAATCTATCATGAGGCATGAATTTTTACAGTTCTTATAGACGGGTGAATAAAGATTTTTTTCAAGTGGGAAGCATGTGAAAATTTCTGGGGACAGAGAGTGTGATAGATTATTACTTTGTTGGCTTCCAATGAACCACCCCCCCACTCTTGTTATTTACTGAGAACAACTATGGAAAAATTAAACAAACCTGCCATAGTTTCACTGATACTGGCAGAAGATACAAGGCTCACTAGTCACAACTGAAAGATAGGCTATTCCTCTTAATATAAGCAATAACTAAAGAATTATAATTTTGTGCTAATTCCACAAATCTCAATTCTCATAGGGTGACAGGAAGAGCCTCTCATAACACCTACACAAGAAACCTTTGCGTATGGAACCCATACATTTTATCACAGACATCATGCTTTCTCTTGAACTAGATAATAATTGTACTGATCTTTTTGTCAAGAGACACTATGTGTATCTCCCAAAATGATTCATTCATTAGATGTTCTTGAAAAGATAATCCAGACAAAGTCAGCTAGTAGCCTCTACTTTTAACAGAAGCAGAAAAGTAAGAGAAACATGAAGAATTACCTTCTTGTTATTAGCTGAGATTTCTGTTTACTTATTTTAATTCTGGACATGTTTTCATTTCAGAAGCTATACCTTCAGTTCAGTTCATAGGTTATGTCCTTCCCTTCCCTGTCATAGACTGAAACCTGGTCTTTTAAGCTCTAGAAATGAAGTGGGAAGTTCTGACTCAGAGAAACCTCATCTGTTTCCCTTTATACTCCCCATAATGATACTTCACATAAGTGAAGGAGTGCAGGACATAGGTACCAGAGTGGAGAAATAACTCTGACCTCTCTATAATATTAATTTTTCTTATCTTCTCCTAGTATCTTCTATTGATATGATTTCTGGGTGATACATAAGTTGCTTCTTTTTCTTCCATTATCCTTCTTAATGACAACCATGATTATCTTCAGAATCATCAATTATTTCACCAATATAAATATCAGACCACCTGACCTCCTCGATGTTTGCAGCACATCTGTAGCTCATGTCACAGCCTCAACCTTCATAATCATTGATGTGAAATATCATTAGTGTTTCTTCTTGTAGTCATAAGGGTCTCACAGAATTGTTAAAGGGTCTTATTTCTTCTCCGACACATTGTACCATGACCCTTTCATGCTCTGAAGGCACAGCTCATGCCATAACTGCCTTAAATATGATAAGCAAGTGTTCCTGTAAATGATGGGATAGTAAATATTTTTATCTTTTCAGTAAATATTTCATCACCTCATGATGTTCCTCCTCACAACCATTCAACTGTGCTGCTATAGAATTACAGCAGATATACACAATAAATAAATCAGAGCAATCATGTTCTAATAAAATTGTATTTAAAAAATCAGGTGCTGAACAAGACTTAGATGAAGACTGTAGTTTATTGTTACCTGTAAGAGAAAATTAAAATACAATGGTACCTTCTTTCACAAAAATTCATTATGTGATTCTTGCATGGAACTGAATCAAATTTTCTCATAGGGTTCAATATAAATAAACAACTCATTCTGAACATGTGTATCTTTAACAAAAAAATATGAAACAGTACAATACAGTACAATATGAAGAGTGAGAACACTAACCTTGCTTGAGGTGACTTCTGGCATGAAGCACAGGAAGGTGGGTGGGGAGGATTATGCTTGGAGGGAGAGTCCCCCTCCACAAGGACATCAGGAAGATTTCTGTCAGGGAGGTTTTCTCTACTTTGTCTCTTAGCTGCAAGGTCAGTTTTGATTAAAAATCTGTCTAATGTCTCATGGTTTTTTCTATGCTACATAACTTTCCAGAAATAAGGGACCATGTTATTGCTCATCAGATTCAACACTTGTTCATTACAGTTATGTTGGAGTGGTGTTTTGCCTAGAAATGCTTATAGTCGGTTTTTCCCTAATGGATTTTATCACATTACTGCTGACCTCCTCCCTGTCTTCCCTTTCCTCAGTGGAATACTCTTCAACAAGCCTCTTCTGCTGGTCACTCTGCAATTTACCAAGTTCCTTAGGCCACATCTCACTCTTACAGTCCTGAACAAGCTCCTTGATGCCTGCACCATCAATGTCCAGACCCATATCTTGCCCATGTACACAACCTCCTCCACTATCTGTGCATCAGACTCTTTAAAGACACTTTCAGTGACACATTCTGGTCACAGTTTAAGGTCCAGTATGTGACATCTTCCTAGGCTTTGTCAATGAGGACATAGAAATGTCCTCATTTCTATGGAGAACATAGAAATGTTTCTTCTAGAACTCTTTCAGATTGAAGGACATCTCTTCAGTGACATAGTAACACCTGATAAGTACCTTTGCTTACAGTTTCTTGAAGTTTCAGATGGCTTGCTGGTTCACTAGCTGTAGAAGAGGTTGCTTGCATGGCAAGGGTTGACCTTTATGAAGTCATACTCAGCATCTATAGCACCACCAAAGTTTGAGGATGTGCTAGGGCACTTTCCATCAGGAGACGGTATCTTTCAGGAGTTTGGTTGTCACAAAGGTATTTTTTAACACGGGTGTGAATGCCTTGTGCAGTGATTCCATAAAAAATTGCCTCGTGTCCCCAGCTTTCTCATTGGCCCTTTACATGACAGGCAGTCTGGCCTTACTTACATTGTGTTCCTCGCATGCAAAAGAGGTCTGTGAATGGTGTACCAGTAATGCCTCCACCCTCAGATCTGCACTTGTATTTGTACATAGCAAAAAGATCAATTTGTCCTTGACGGGTTTATGCCCCAGCAGTGCCTTTACCTCTTGCATGATATAGGGTCTGTTTGCCATCTTCCTCCAGAAGAGCACTGTTTTCACTGTAATTGAATGCTTGTTGAGTGACATATCTTTCTGCCTTCATGAATTCTGTGAATTCTTTCTTGTAGGCTTCTGCAATGGCCTTGTCAGAACTGGAAGCCCCACCATGTCTTATCACACTGTGGATGGCACTTCTCTTGTGGAATTTATCAAACCACCCTTGACTGGCTTTAAATTCATCACTTTCCACATTTGTAGAAGGGCTTTCTTGCAGTAAATCACTGTGTAATTTCCTGGCTTTTTCAGATTCTAGCCTAACACTAGCACCTGCCAGCTGTTTCTCATTCAACCACAATAACAAAAGCTTTTTCACTTCTTCCAGCACTTGTATGCTCTGCTTGGTTAACAGTGTTACTACTTTGGCCACATCAGCTCCTTTGCTGGCGTCTTTGTGCTTCAAAATAGTAGATATTGTCAACTATTTCATCTTATATTTTGAGGCCAGATCAGTCATGCAAATCCCATGCTTTTCTACAGTTTTCTTTTTCAACTCAAGGGTTATTTTCTTCAAAACGTTCTTCTTACCATTCTTGCTCTGTGCTTTCTTTTTACCATCATTATTGGTCTATACATTCTCTTCACCACCATGCTTGTTCTGGACATTCTGGAATCCAGGCTGACCTTACACTAATGGTGATCCTCCTGCCTTAAGCCTCCCAAGTGCTGAGATTACAGGCATGTACACCACAACAAGTAATGATTTCTTTTGAAAAGCAGGCTTTATTTAGTAGGTCTGGGTTGGAGCCCCAAATTCTGTATTTTGAACAAGCTTCCAGGTAAGGCCAATGCTGGTCATACATATAACACACAATGACAAACAAGGATCTTGTAAAGTTCTAAAGCATTTAGGGATTGACAAAAAGACTTTAGCATAGCTTATCATTTTCTCAGTTGTATTTACCAGCTCTTTTGAACTGCTGTCATTTTATTTCCAAGAATTCTAAAACCTACCAAGTTTACTTTCAAGGTAACATCTGTCACTCTGCATTGTAATCATATTCTGTTCCCCTTAACCGTTTGAAACAATTTTCTCTACTGACTAATTATTTTGGTACTTTTTGCTACTGAAGTCTGTCAATAAATGTATGATGAATGGCCTGTGCTTTCAATATTAAACTTCTGGAACATACACCAGTATTTTTGTCAAACCTCTGCAAATTACAAATAAATATCCTCATTGATGTGTTTCCTTCCATTAGTAACACAGCATGACCATCTAGTCATCTCCATTTTCTAGTTACCATATTCTAAACAAACAAAAAATCAATTTGGTCTTAATATGTAAATTATAAAAGATCATCAAGATTTATCTTTCCCTCAGTCCACTTCTCCACCACCAACCTCTACCTGTTGCCCCATCTTATCCATTGGCTAAATATCTAATGAAGAGCTCAAACTAAAATACTGAAATCAACTGGTGACTGAACTTTGTTATATGTTTGGAAACTCAAAGTTTACCTACTTGTAATTTCCCATGTGATGAATAAAAATATAGCATAATAGCAAATTTGAAATAGAAATCATAAATATTTTCAAAACACAAAAGTAATCATTGTATTCTAAGCTATATGTACAGTATTTAAACAACAGTTGGTAAATTTATAAATCAAATGAGAGAAAAGGGACTGATCCAAGTAGCAGAAGCATCTTTCCAGGGTAAAATTGGCAACAGAACATGTTGAGATCATGGCTTTAATTTATGAGTGATATTATTATCTTTAACCTATTATTTCCAAGTTCATATAAACTTCCTTTGAAGGTTCCAAGCATGCTACATTTGATTTTAAGGTCTAATCCAAAATGAAATATAACAGCCTCTTTGTTTCATGTAGAAATGTCAATGACTTTGTTTTAAATTATCCAAGAAAAGACAAATTACCAAAATTCAAACTTATTTGAATTGTTTTTAAGTGATTCCAGGCAATACATATGTAGAATGTGGAAAGTTTTAGTTTCAAGTGATAAACTAGTAAAATATTTGTAAATGACTGAATATAAAGGGGTTATGGAAAGTATTTGGTCACCTTAATTATAGTCTTAAATGCCACAAGCTCTATAATAATCTTTTTATTTTACTTTTTTTATTTCTAAGCAACAAAACCACTTTACAAATGTTAAATTCAGTATTTCTTTGAAGTAAGATTCCTTCCATCCATCATTTGCTAAGCGACAAAAACAGCAATAAGTAAATGAAATTCTGGGGATAGCTAAGTTACCCTTCATGTCAGAACAGTTTCACAAAGTAACAATAATTTCTCCCTAATTTTCTTTTTCTGTTTGGGTTAAATATGACAAAATGTAGGAAAGTATTTTCCTTAAGTAATACCTCTGCTTTGGTGTTGTTTTTATTAATAACTTTACTTTTTGTTTATTACTAGAAGGGCAAAAGTGATTTGGCATGTCTTTTCCCACCATTCAGTGTTGCTTTCAGCAACAGATTGTTTTCTGTTACTTGACAGGATTCTGGAAACCACCTACTCATTGATGCTTGATGTGGTCAGACCACTCTGGTGAAGTAAAGACCACCACTACTGTTTGTTTAGTGTTTACATTTTGTTCATAAGGGGTTTCATATTAGTGGCTATTCTAGAAGATGCATGTCAATATGTAATTATGGTAGAAAAACAGTTGAGGAAATTCTAAGTGATGCAATCCTTGACTGTAATTCTCAATCTTGCCTCCCAGTGAGTAAACCCGCTTCCATTATTTTAACCTTTCTCAATATTATCTCTTAAATATAGAAAGAATTTTTTTATTTTAAAGATAATAAAACAAAAGAGGGCAGAACAAAGCAGATCAAAACAGAACAACATAAGCAACACAACACTTTACAATAAGACAACTGGACATTAATAGTAGCTATCATATCTCTTTCTCTGCTATAGTTGGGCAAAGTTTCAAATACAATAGTATCAAACATACCAAAATAGTATAAAATCATTCAAAAGAATGAAAGAATTACAGGACACTCTGAACTGAATAACAGAGAATGATCAGTGGCTACTATAATATCTCATTTCAACAAAAAAAATTTGTTTATACTGTCACATATATTAAAATCCCAATAAGACACAACATGATAGAATCTATGGTAATAGCATAACAGAAGCATGGTAGGACTTCTAAGCAAGATGATATTAAATCAGCAATGGCTGCCATAATGTTTTGTTTTATTTAAAACAGCTGTTCATACCATCAAACACAATAAGGTCAAACAAAACAGAATAAAACCATTAAAAATGATGAATGAAAAACATTGAAGGGCTTCAAAGCAATGAAATGGGAAATCATGATTACCATAAAATCTTATATACTCTTATCAACTCTCATACTAGTGAGACTATACGGTATTTACACATGTGAGTTTGGTTTATTTCACTTATGAGTATGGTCTCAAGTTGTGTCCATTTGTTTATAAATATCTCAATGTGATCATTCTTTATAGCTGAGTAGTACTCCATTGTATAAAATGCCACAACTTTTTTATCCATTCCTCAGTTGATGGACACTTAGGTTGCTTCCAAGATCTGGATATTACAAATTGTGAGGCTATAAACATGGGTGCACATATATCACTGTGATATGATGTTTTCAGTTCTTCTGGGAATATGCCTAGAAGTGGAATACCTGGGTCAAATGGAACTTCCAAACCCAGCTTTTTGAGGAATCTCCAGACTGACCTCCACAGTGGTTGCACCAGTCTACACTCCCACCAAAAGTGTAGAAGAGTTCCTTTTTCCCCACAGCCTCTCCAGCATTTGTTGTTGTAGTTTTTTTTTTCTTTTTTTTTTTTATCCTGGCCATTCTTTCTGTGGTGAGATGGAATCTTAGTGTGGTTTTAATTTGCATTTCTCTACTGACTAATGATTATGAACATTTTTTCATGTATTTATCTGCCATTCATATTTCTTCATTTGAGAACTGTGTATTCATTTCAGATGCCCATTTTTGTTTGGGTCTTTGAATTTCGAGGGTCTGATTTTTTTAAATTAGAAAGAAATTTTTTAAGGTAGTCTTATGTTCTTAGCACTCAGGGAATTTACTTTTATTAACTTCTCTTGTGGAATAGTTTGCTTGAAAGCTCAATTATGCTATCCTTAGATATCATTTGTTTGTGGCATTTGGCTTATTTATTCAAAAACAGTATTTTCTGTAGAAAAGCCCTGTGGTACTAAGTACTCAGATAGTTATCCAATTGATGTTATCTATACTATTTTGTAGCATGATATAAAAAAGACCTAGTGGGCCATTAGGTTAATAAAAAAATTTTTATCTGGAAATCATTAATTAGAATCACTAATTTCTCTCCTGCCTGGAAGTTGGTTTTTCTCTCATGGTGGAAAATATATTGACCGAGAATTCAATGCTAGTGAAAAGTGAATACTTGGCCAATGGACTGGAGTGAGGAAGGAGCTAAAATTGCATTTGTCTATGTTATCACTAAGAGAGGTTAACAAGCACAAAGTTAATGACTGGCTGCTTGTATTGTCATGGTGCAGGACTTAAATTTTGATGCAATAACAATAGATCCATAATTACTCAATTTGAGTTTCAAAGACATATCAGGTATTAGACAGCTCTAGGTAACAGAGTTTCAGTAAACAGTTCTTGAGAAATTCATCAGGAACTGCAAATTAGAGACACTTGTCATTACCAATTCAATGGATCATCTTAATTCAACAAATTAGTTGAAGACTACATTCAAATATCAAAATTGAGAAAGTATCTGAATCCAAGACCATTAATGGCAGACTAAGGTAAAGGCTGAGACACATTTCTTCGGCCATGTTCCTCACTGATGTCCATGGGTCATAAAATTATTCTTCCAGGAGGAAAATGGTTTCTTTTCTGACAACCATGTCATTTTTATAATAGTATAGAGGTATATGTACCTGAGGAATTTAATCATCATAAAATTTATCTTCCCTCATATTTGTCATGCATGATAAAATTGTGTTATACATAGACTGTTTGCATGTATATGTCCTATTGTAGTTTTATTTAGCTGTCTTACCTAGAACAAACAAGAAGCAAAATTCATCTCTCCATCTGTCATGGTTTATGTCGGTAGCCCCCAGGCCTCATGTATTTGCATTGTGCATTTGTGATTGGCTCATTGTCCAGTGCTTGGATTGGTGGTGTCAGTGCTACACCCTCCTAGGTGTGGAGCCAGGATGTGATGTAATGGCAGGAAGGTGTGTCTCTCTCTTTTGCCGCTTTCCACTTGCTATTTGCAGCTGCCACGAACTGCGGCCCCGTCATGCCACCCTGCCTTGGAGCCAACTGAGTATGGACTGAAACCTCCAAAAACTGTAAGAAATAAACCTTTCCTTTCCAAACTTTGGGCATCAGGCATTTTGTTTCAGCAATGAGTGAAAAGTAACTAAGACACCATCCAAAAGCAACATACCCCTGCTGATACTCACACACCAAGTTTAGAGAATGAATTAACAACATCATACTAACTGCCTGTCCAGCCATCAGATTGAAAAGACACATTCTTTTAGAACCCATGTTTTATCATTTGGGCCCACAAGGTTCCATTGGAGAATCTGAGAGCTTTTATTCAACAAGTCCAAGGATCAGCGACATTTTTCTGGAACATTTATGGTCTCTGAGCACATTGCTTAGTGGTGAACTTCCCCACCTTCCTCAGAGATTCTATCCCAAAGCCCAGATTGTTCCTGGCTCCAGGAAGAAGATATGCAGATCCAGAGCCAGCAACCACGCTGGATAATAACAATCCCCACAACTTCAGGATATGAAAAGACAAGTCCAGAGGCAGCGTTTCGAGGATCTTTTACTTTCGGAACATGCATCATCACTGACCTTAACTAATATCTGAAGGAACGGCCAAAGACTGAGGCTAACAGTAGTTTCTGTTTAGTACCATGAATCAGAATAATCAAGGGTAAGTCTTTCAGACAAAATCAGTATCACTGAAATTAAATTATGAGAATTTAAGACTGTTACTCATAAATGCACTTTATGTATTGCTTCTCAAGTTTGGACACTGCACAGATTCTTTTTCAAGGGAAAATACGTTCTCACAGACTGGAGAGTAAAGGGTCCATTAATCCAAATTAGGGTTTTCCTTATTTAAGAAAATATCTGTCATGTATAAATCATCAGTGCTAAAATTATTTTTTTGGCCTTTGATACAATGAAGTTTTTAAAAATTAAGATAGAAAAACAGAAATGTTCTATAGCTATTGTGGATCTCCAAAAAACAGGGCTCATGGCTGACTATCTAAATAAATAATCTCACAACATACAGAACTTGTGGATATAGAATTTATTTAGTAAATGTGTGAAAGAATTTATAGGCTGGGGATTTGGCTCAGTGGCTTAAGCGCCTGCCTGGCAAGTGCAAGGTCTTGAGTTCGATCCCCGTTTGTAATTTTCTACAATTTCCTAATTTAAGTTTCATAATATCACAGAGGCTGAATGTGAATGGAGTTCAATTTGCTCTTCTGCTAGCTCAGTAGTATACATAATTCATAATACCATATCTGCCAAGTAATTACATCCTAGTATTATCATTTTCACAGATCAGTGAAAACAAATCACAGATTGTTAATGTGAAGGAAATAGTTACTGACCCACAGCCAAATTGTATTTGTGCAATGATAGTCTAAGACCTGGACCCAGATGTTGATTTTTTTTGTTGTTGTTGAAAGTTTGATAACTGTGGACCTAGGACATGGGAGGAAAGGTCAGTAAATCTTTAATTTAATAACACAGTAATGAGGAATCCATCATCTGACTTCTTGCTGAGGTAGCTACTTAAATGCACCCAGGGGAAGAAAATGAGGTAATGATGAATGAATTTTGAAATCCCCTAAGCTGTCCTCATCTAGAGGAACAAATACAGGCACTCAGATAACAATACAACAGTTTTCTGAAACACTGAGGGATAAGATACTGTTTGTTAGGTGGAGGTCTATATTGTTCTCCAGAAATTTCAATTTTCTAAAAACCCACCAAAGAAAAGCACAGAATAAAATTTTATTTTTTTACTTTTATTTTTATTTATTTATCTTTGAAACAGGGTCTCACTAAGCAGTTCAGGTTCACCTTGACCTCACTTTCTAACCCAGGCTGGTCTCAAAATTGGTGTTTCTCCTGCCTCAGCCTCCCAACTGCTAATGTTACAGGAATGCACCACCACATTCAGCTCAGAATGGAGTTTTAAAAAGCAGAGAGAAGTAAAACAAATGGTTATTCAGCAGTCATTCTCCTTTATAACTCTATGTAGACTTAAAACTTGTCCATATCAGCGCCAAGCAGGATTACCCTACTCTAAAAAAAAAAAAAAAGAGGAAGAACTGTTGGTTGGCCAACTAATAAAACCTGTATACAAAATTAACTCTGTCTGGGACAGTTCTATTTCTCACCTGAAACCAATTATCTAATACTTTACAAAATTTTCATAAGCATTGACTACCACAGACAATGCCAGATACTATGGGGTTATTTTAAATCTGTCAATGAGTTTCTTTGTACACACAAGGGATGATCAAAATATACAATGGATGCTTAAATTACAAAGAAATCATTACAGTATAAAACATAATGTCATTGATTCTCTTGAAAGTAGTCCATTTTAAACACACTTATCCCATCATTCTTGCCCCTTTCTTAACCAATTCTGTGACTATCCTTACATGAGGTGAGCCAAAATAAAGTGAATGCTGCTGCATTTCAATGGAAATGCAAGTTTATAAGAACATTATAATGTGAATGGGAAAAATGTAGATTTATATACAATGAAGTACTACTCTGACATAAAGAAGGATAAACTTGAGACATTTATAACTAAGTGGATAGATCTTGAGACCATACTCTGGAGTGAAATAAATCCAATGTGTAAATATTACATTGTTTCTCTGAACCAAAATGTATAATAGATATTGTAAAATAGGAAGAAATCATTCAAAAGGAAAAGGGATATAAATGGGGGCTGGATGAAGGAAAAAAGTGAAAAGAAAAAAGAGAAAAGAAGGATTGAATGGAAATAAAACTTTGTAAATAAGGAGGGAAAGAGAGGTTGAAGGGAGGGGAGGGAAATGGAAAAAAAGGAATAAAGATATATCATATACAGGTACAAATTTCCTGTGATGAATGTGATCACTACATATATTTAAATGGTACCAATAAATTTAAATATAATTTTTAAAAGCACTATGATGTGTCTTCATCTACCCTATTCACTGGATCTGGCACCCTGTGACTTCTGGCTCTTCCTCAAAGTCAAAATGACCATGACATTTGGAATCAATTCAGGACACTGATAGTGCATCTATAGAAACTCGTTGAAAAAGAGAATCTCTAGAACTGCTCCAGAAAGTAGCAAGGATAATGGGATAAGTGCTTTAAATGGGGGCAATTAATAGCAATGTGTCTTCGTTATGGTTTGTGTCTGGATGTCACCCCAAAGTCTCGTGCTCTCATGGAGAGGGTGCTTTTTGAAGGCAGTTGAATCTAGAGTTTGCGATTGATTATTGGTTGAATGCACAGATTAAGGGTGTGAGTCTTACACCTGCCCTAGGGTGGGTAGCCTGCATACAATAAATGAGAGGGAAAAAATTTGCCCCTTCCTCTTGATGCTTTTTGTATCTTCCACCACTATGAGTGTTTGTCCCTCTGCCATACCATCCTGCCTTAGAAACAGTCAATTATGGAATGAAACCTCTACAAACTGTGAGCTAAATAAACCTTTCCTCCTTTAACATTGGATATTGGGTATTTTGTCTCAGCAAGAGAAAAAAGTAGGGGTATTGAATCAAATATGTAAGATGTTTACAAAATCATGTCCAGTCTGTGGAAGGCACAAGATTTGAAACCAGTTCATTATTTCTTATCCTACTTTCCAATCTAATTGATGATACTCTTCCCTTGGTTTTATTTTATATAGCTATTCAAAACTATGTGATATATTCTAATAGAGTTTGTTTTCTTATGGGTTAATCAGGTGTTGTAAGTTTAAAGCCAGGTGTTAATTTAAACATTCAGAATCTCAAGTTGAGTTACAACTGGCCACTTTGGTTTCCTTATTAAATTCACAGTACTACATGAATAATATAAGAACTCATTGGACAAGTAGTATATACATCTGTGTATGTGTGTGTGTATGCATTTGCACGTGTATTTTTATGTATGTTGTATATTTCTTGAGTTGTATGGTGTCTTGACATATGATATTGCAAGAGATAATGAATTTAAAAGGAAACACTCTTTTTTACTTAGGCGTAGATGTCACAGGCAGAAGGAACAATTTGATTAATAAAATGAGTAAAAATTCACTAGTGCTAATGTATCCTTAGTTCCTCTAATTATGGCTAATGTACTAAATGTCAGTTCTGAACATCACATTTAAGAGGACTACTACAAACCTTGTGACTTCAGAAGACTCATAAATGATAGAACTCTTAAAAGTAGTACTGATATTAAAATTGTCAAAAAGTCTGAGTGATTTTAGGAAAATGAAATGGATGCTTAGTATGCTTTGTTAATGAGAAATGTTTCTCTGTACTTTAAGGATTGTCATGCAAAGAAAATACTTAGTTCTGTGTGCTACCCAAGGACAGAGCCAAGAACAATCCATGAGAGCAGTTGAATGCTGGCTCTACTCAGGAAAATCTTTCTGATCTTAACACTTTTCAGGAATGAAAGAGAAGCTTCCCTAAATTCCCAGATGATTGTAAAAAAAGAAGACAAGTTATCTTAATACTGATTTAGTCTTGTTCCTTAATTTTACAGATTAAGTGATTTGATGAAAGCAATGAAAATTGACTGTGGGATGCAGGGTTGTAACTCTCATGTGCAACCAGCTGTTCCTTTCAGCACTCCCTGCCATCTGCAAAGCCGTGGTCTTTGCATTCATCTATTTAAAAAAATATTTAGTAACTAATCAAATGCAGTTCATTTATAGGTTTTATTTTAAAAGAAATATAACACTGAACTGGAGGATTGGCCTATATATTTCCAGTATCAAATGAACAGGAATTGGGGTTGTTCCAGAAACAGAGTTGTAAAAGAGAAGCTGTGGTGTTAGGGCTGCAGAAGAAATCTGAGGGGACAGAGAAAGACTTTGGAAAAGGCAGGATGAGTAACACAGAAAAATCATGGAGTGTCATTCAGGAGATCATATTCAGGTAGCTTTAAATAGCAATGTGCTTTGGGACTACGGGGTTAAACATATATTCCTTCCATTTTTTTGTGCAGAGCAATTGTTCAGAATGCTTAAATGTTTAAAATTCAGTAGTAAATGTAACAGGTATGAAGGTAACTCTTCCAGTCCAATTCTAATCATGGAAAACCTCTGTGTTGTTCTCTTATTTTCATATTTTATTAAATCTTTTATAGAGGGAATGTTCATAAGTTCAAAAAAGCTATTGTCCTTGGTTAATGAATAAATGAAAACTCTGATTGATTTCTGAGGGTTTGTTCTGTATTTAAGAATAGAGGCTTCAACTTCATTAGCAAACCATATTGTTTTAAATCAAATTTCCAATAAGTAACTTGGGCGTCAATTCAAGGAAAAATATTATGCAAAACTAATGAGAAAATTTAACATCCAAAACTCTAAAAACATTCTAGTGGCTCTGTAAAGCTGAAACATTTTGAGGACTAATTATTGCCAAGAATTTTTTAAGTAATGATTTGTAACTACACACGCCCCAGAAAAACTAGCTGTTATTCAAGGCAAACTTTCCTCCTGTACGTAAGTTAATACTGACATCTTGTGGTCAGATTTTACTTTATAAAGATACATAAGTAGAGTACGCAAATATACTATTTCATTATTAAAAATTATCCAGTTTTCTCCTTATACTTCCAAATATTTTTATGGTATCTATCCACTATTAAAATCTTCTTTAATTGTCACTAGCTTTCTTAGATAAAATCATAAAATACATGTCATATAGGCAGAATACTCACTCAAATAAGAATGATGTCCCTAACATAGTTATCCTTCCAAATACCTATCACCCCAATCTAACCATGAGAAAAATGTCAGACAAATGCAACTGGAAAGAGAATCCAGATAAATTAGTCTATATTCTCCAGAGATCATCATCATCAAGGTCATCAAAAACAAGGAAAATCTGAGGAGCTACCATAGATCAGGAAAGAAGCTAAGAAACATAATAACTAAATGTCATGTGACAAGTTGAATGGAATCTGGAATAAAAAAAAAAGACATTCTAGAAAACCTAACAAAATTTAAACAAAGGATGGAACTTGTAAAGGCACCAATGGCAGTTTCTGAATTGTGACATATATACCATGGTAATTTAAAATGTTAAAAATAGGGGAAGCTGGTTAAATACAACATGGGAACAAAACTCCAAACTATCTTTGCAACTTTTTGGTAGAGATAAGATACTTTTGAAAGTTTCAAGAGTGTATTTAACTAGACACTTTAAAAATATAAAGATTATTGGTTTTATGGAGTGAGACATGTTACCTTTTTTAAAAAAAGAAACAAAATACAACCTAAAGAAAAATGTTTTCTAATTTCTGAATGTTCCTGATCACATGTAGCAGATTTACATTACTATATTAATGCAATCAATAAAATTTTAATTTATTTAAACCTTGGGACTTAACCCTACATACCAGGTCTCTGAACCTCTCTCATTGGTTCTTCTTGACGGCAAAGAAAGAAATTTCATCGGGGACGGCTTGGTTCAAAGGAAGTATCTCCTACTACTTCTGATGCTGTTCCCTTCTGTGAACAGTCTCTCCCTCCCTTCCCACTCCTTTACCTTCTTCTCCTTCCTTGCTTTTAGTTACCTACCAGCTTAGAACCATTTTCCTCTGAAATCTTCATGGTTTGTTTCATTTTCTTATGATCTCTGTTCAAATGTTCCTTATCAAAGAAATATTTTTCCACTTACAGAAAAAAAAAACCTCCATGAACATTCCGTTCCTTTTCCCTATTTTATCAACCTCCAGAGAGAGAGTTTAGATCTCACAAAATATCATACATTTATTTTATATTTCCCTAGGTCATAATATACACTGTATGAAATTAAGAGGTTTGTTTCACAGTCAAATCCCCAGTGGCTGGCAAAATGTCAAGCACATGATACTAATTAAATTATATTTGTTTCATGAACTGAAATCTTTTGCTATGAAACTCGTGTCCACCATTCCAGTCCTGAGAGCCAGTTATCAGATGGGAAACCTGCTCAGTCTTCAGCATGGTAGCTTACATAAATGGCCCCCACAACCCCTATTTTTGTCTCCCTGTCTTCTCAGGCTATGTGCTCCATACACTGGGTTATTCACTAGGGGCTTCCAGATCCCCTCTTTGCTGTCACCTGCGTACTAGCAAGCCTAGTCATGAGATCCCGCTTTGCTGGGCTCCCTTGTTCACTGGTTTCTAGTTGGGTTTGATTGTGACAAAGGAGAAGAACAAAGTGCGGGTATTTGTATCTGGATTTCCCCATGAGTACAGCTCCATCGACTGAGTCCTGTGTCAGATTACAGGTCTCTTCGGGAATGCTCTGGTAATGCTCTTTCCTCCTCCGCACCTTCAGAATTGGTGTATCCCTCCTGTATCCTTCCTTGTCCCTAGTGTCCCTGTTCATGTCTCTGTTGTCCATCTCTGGGTGTTTCAACAGCCCTTGCTTGCTCCCTTAACTCAGTTCACATGGCGCTCTCTCTTTCTCTCTCTCTCTCTCTCTCTCTCTCTCTATATATATATATATATACCCTTTCCTAAAACAATATTCTAGGGCAATGTTTATCAAATTTCAGCATGCATCAGAATGACCTAGAAAGACCTTTCAAAGTATGGCTTGCTGGGCCCACTATCCAGAGTTTCTGATTTCAGAGATCTGAGTTGTGCCCCTCCCACACATTCCCCTTTTGAATAGGTTTGCAGAATGTGTCCATACTGTTTGTCTGCAACCACACAATGAATATCATTTCCCTACAGTACATTCCTTGGTGATCCTAATAGGTAAATGCTGATTCATAAGTGCAAATTTTCCACACATAGGACGCCAAAATTATGTATTGAAAAGCAAAATGTGAGAACAGTGTTAGGGAAAATAGTAACTGTTTCTTCTTTAGGATGTGCATATTATTTCATCTTCTTTGTCGAAGAGTGCTAGACAATCATAATAAAATGTTTTGAACACTTACAATGTGCTTTTTACTCTTCTAATCAATTCAAAGTAATATAATTTTGTTTTAATATTGCAACATCTTTTTAAAACATATAGTGTGGTATTTCTATTTTAAAGAAGAATAAAAAGATACAGAAAGGTTAAGTGACTTGCCAGATGATAGCAAAGCTGATAATAAGAGAACTATGATTTGTACACAGGCACCTGATTCCAAGTTGAACACACATATTAACTAATCTAAAGAAGTGCTTTGATATCAGAATGTCATTGTCATCTGTGAAACCTGCACTGTAGAGGTTTGATTCTTAGTGTTCCTTTATAACCAGAAAGCTACAGTCATAAAAATTTTACCTCTCGCTGCCTCTCTTTTCATACAAATTCTTTGTAGTCAAGATAATATCTTAAAATTAATTCAATATGCAACCAATTTAAGAACTTGAAAGAAACAGACTAGTGTCAAATCCCAAGAATGAATAAAGAAAATAAACTAGGTTTCCTTAGAGATTTCCAAGTGCTACAAAGTCTAAGAATATTTGTCATCCATTTTTGTATCTAGATATTGGAGCCTTTTCCTTTTTATGATGTATTAAAGTTCAAATTCACTTTCTTTTTTTAATCATTCCTTCATAGTGAACCTAGCTATAGGAATTTAATATTGTTAAAAGTTTTACATTGCTGTATATTCAAAGATTTGTTTTATTAATATGCAATAAAGGCTTAGAAATTTTAGTATTTATCCCTTAATTGGTAAATACGGTTAACTATGGAAAATATTTACCACTTGTAGTGTTTTTAAAAAGTGAAAAAAGAAATTATCTTTCTGAAAGGAATTTTGAGAGATATTACTACTTGAAGAATAACATTTAAAATGCGAACATGAAATTATTGAGTCACCTCAGTGTGCACACACGTGTGCTTGCCGCGTGCACAGTGAACTTATAAACACACCACACATTCATATGCCTGTTTTATATTCAACCCAAACCTCACGTAAATATAATCACTTTATCTACAAGCCTTTTACATCCTGCCACCCCTTGATTTCTTGTAAATGCTTCTTATAGCATCCCCATCTGCATTTTATACTTTATTCTTGAAAAAAGTATTAAATACTAGACTTCTGCCTGGAAATTCATGTTTCTATATTTGTCTATTACCTCAAAAGTACTGCCACATAATTTAGCCTAGAAATTTACATCAAAAGGAATTTTAATATATATAACTAAAGATAGAAAGTCTACTTGCAGGAATTCAGAAATGTAGTTCTTAGAGGAAGGTCACCACCACTGGTCTCAGATGCCTAGTGTATAGAAGGAAAAAACATGAAAATGGATGCTTATCTCAAACCACACATAAAAATCAATTCCAGGCAAAGTAAATGCTAGAATGAAACAAAAAGCCAAATTATAAAGATTTTAAAAATATATCAGTAACATAAGAGTTGAGAAATACTTCTTAAACCAGATTTTTGAAATGAGTGAAGCTTAAATATGACATCTACTAATCAAATAATATAATCAGGAAACTGGCTTGAAAAATCAAGCCAAAATTGAGAAATATATTTGCAACTTATTTAAAATGAACAAAAATTAACAAACTCTGAACAGATACTGCACAGGAGAGGACATAAAAATGACCAATAATCACAGTTTAAAATGATCAAATTAATTAGTAGGTAAGGAAATATAAATTAGAATCAAAGATACATACTTTTTAAATTTTTATTTTTATTGGTACTTGTTTTTAATATATAATGATTCTATTCATTGTACATGTAAATAATATCTTTTCCTGCTAGCATCAGATTTATTTATTTTTAAATTTTTGTCAGATTAAATATCATAAACACAGATTAACCACCAGGCCAACAGAAGGAAAGAAATATGAAACAATTATACTAAAGGAAGGTGTACTTTTAGATATATTGGCCATGCTGGATAATAATAACTTTTTCTCACAAAAATACAATTTTAATATAAACAAGATAGTTATACAGCTAGTTTCTATTAGTTCAGTGAAAAGAAAGATTTGTGCTAATATTGTTTGTACAATATCTCATGCCTATATCTTATACTCTGGAGATATCAATACACAATGCACTATTGTTACTTATTATCTTGTCTTTTTTCTTTTTAAAATGAACAAAACAGTTTTATACCTACCAACTGAGCAAAAACTTAAATGTCTGACAACATCAAGTGCTACCGACGATAAATTGCTATTAAGTAGTGGCATTGCTAGTACCTCGGAAAGTGATTTGACCCCTACTAAATTTGAAGGTGATTCAGGCATTCCATTTCTCATATGCACCACAGAGATATGTAGGCTCAAGCAGGATTGTGTGCAGTAGTCAAAAGTGACAAGCAGTGCAGATGTTCACAGCTTTGCCCCAGCAGCCTTCATTTTACTCAACAGTTATGATCACAAGTATCACCCACTAGTCACACTCACTGCTTAATTCCTAAGTTAACAATTACCTGCTTCTTATTTAAGTTCTCTTCTAGGTTCAACACTACTTGGGAATATCTAGTATACTATCTACAAAACCTCATGTTCATGGCCTTTCTACCTATAAGGATGCTTCCCTTGTAATCTTGGCAAGGTTTTTCTAATCTGCCAACTCTAAAAACACTGATTTCCAAAGGCTCTAAATTACCTTCTCTAAAATAAAGTGCTAAAATACTCTCCTAAGGCAATCTCACCTATGTCCATAGCTAGAAGCTGACCTTTGTTGATTCCTACATGTTTTGTCCTGAGATTATTTCGTTGGTTTGTTTGTTTTTGCTATGTATCTTAATAGTTAGATCTTTTTCCAGGATGTTCTACTAGCAACTCACAACTCAATAATAAAATATTAAAGTTATTCCTAGAGAGTGTCTCACTTGTCCTCACTTCCTGCATATAATTTCAGTTGGTTATACAACTAAAATGTCTCATAGCTCACCCTCTCTATCACACTTTAGGCTGGCCTTGTTCACATACTTGGTTTTTTTCCCTGAAAATTTTAGAAACTTTATCCATGCTTTCTGTACCTCCATTTTAACGTCTTCTTTTTTTGAATTTTTTTCATTGGCATCAAAGGTATCTGTCCAGTATGTAACCATTTTTGCTGCTCACAATTTTACATTGCCTGCTCACCATCTACAGGAACATGTACCACATACTGGTCTCTGCGCAGAGATGTGGTAATTAAAATATTGTTAAATTTTCAGTTTATCTTCTCTAAGTTTGAAGTTGGGTAAACAGATTATTAGACTTTTGTGTGAAGGATCAGTACAATCTAACTCAGAATTCGACTTCAGTACTTTTACATGAAGATACGTTCAGCAACAAATTGGCTAGCAGACAGACTAATATGTGAGGTATCTATTCAGAGTCTGGTAATATGTTATGTTTTTACCTCATTTCTTGCTTTGAAGGTAAATTGGTCTATGATTTTTAAAAGAAAGTAATTATCTGTATCCAGTAAAGACAAATTAGAAATTGCAGAAATATATTAAAAACGTCATTACCTGTTATTATCATTTGTTAGCATTATATTTGCTTTTTGTTGTTTCAGTGTTACATTTTAAGCATATATTTCTTAACAGCATACATTTTACACAATTTTTATCCTGTCTTTTAACACATTTTCATTTCAAAATTTTTTTAGAACTTTACAAATTTTGTTTCAGTGACTTTATATGAATGACATGCAAAATTCAAATATACTACAATGTATCTAATTAATCCCCTATTATAAGGTTTTATATAAAACTATGTAAAAACTCATCAATGTAAATAAAGTATAATACACATATGAAATAGGATTATACACCTAATTAAGATACGTAAAATATTTACTCATCAGTGGAACAAAATTTTATTAGGTCAACTACAAGCAAATTATGTATGTCCAGTTCCCCTCTCTCACTTCCATCTTGAGGTCATTTTTTTTCTGCAGACTATACTAAAAGCAAACACTAATTCTAAGAACCATGAACTAAAGCACATGTTTCCTGGGCTTCCCCCTCCCACAATAATGCCACAAAATTGGTCCTAAAGGAAGGTGAAGAAGAGCCAGAAAGATGGTTAAATCAAATACAGAAAGAAAAAAAAAACTGTCTAGAGCAGATGTGTCCAACCTAGGCCCTCTGTGGGCCACAAGTAGCTCTAGACATCCAGTAATGTAGAGCTGTTTCATAACTTTAATCTTTTCAACACTATTATGTGGGTTTTAGCCGTATTTTTATGACTTGATTGCACAATACCTGGGAGCTGACAGTGTTAACTCTGCTCCAAAGCCCATAATACACAGTCAGTAGAATCCAAACCTATGTGGATCAGACTGTACATGGACTTGTGGGAAGTAAATTACAGTGATTATGGAAGTAAATTACAGTGATTACCAATAATAGTAGCCTGCAAAGAAAGGTATTTGTTTTTGCTAAACAGCCATGTAAAGTTTCTTGTTTAATTAATAAATCTACATCAATGTTTATTCTAGTAATCTAATAGGTTAAAATACGAAAAAGGAATCTTTGTTACTTTACACATTAACGATATTATATACTTTATATGTGGCCCAATATAATACTGCTTCATTCAGTGCATCTCATGAAAGCCAAAAGTTTGGGCACCCATGGTCTGCAGGTACAGAGAAGCCACTAGCTGAGAAGAGAGAGGAAAAGGACCAGGAAGGTAGGTGGCAGGAAGTCACAGACAAAGCTTCCTCTGGAAGATACTGCTCACCTCTGAAGTTCAGCAGTCAGTGGCACTTTAATCCCCCCTCTCCCAGCTGGACAGGGAATTTATATCTTTTGAAAGGTTGGAAAGGATGATGGTATCAAAATTAATGAATATTTCTCCCTTGACCTGAGAAAAGTAAAATTTTTCTTGGGATAGTTGACTTGCTGTCACCATTAAAGGAAAAAAAAAAAAAACTTACATTGAGTGACTCCTTTGAATTTTGTGTTATTTCTTCAGGGTTAGAAGTAACAGACATTTTAAAAGGCTAAGCTGTATCACCAAAATACTTTCTGGAAGGTGGTAACAATTTATTTTACCATTGTGAATATCATAGTTTGATGCCTGTTTATGAAGTATGTGAGACTATTTTAACTACTTTTGTTATTTTAGGAAAAATTGTATAAGCCAATTTATATAATGTGATTTTGAAGGAAATAAAATGTATAATGAGAGGAAAATCATTGTTTTTCCGCTGTGTCACTTTGCAGACAAGTTTCCATAAGACTGGGATGACTTCATTTGCCAAAGACATTTGATATATCAAATGCAAGCATATGTTCTAAATATAACAGATTACTGCCATGTGCATGAGTTAAGGAACACTGTGTTGTGTGAGTTGAAAGAACATCTGAAATATATGTTTGGATTTTAAATAACTCGTAATTCAGACCTGTTCATATTTCAATGACAGAGAAATAGAAAAATATATAGTCCCATGTTTGAGGTCATAATCAGTTTGGTGAGACACCTAAACCATATTGAACTCTGGTATTATTACAGAAAACAGACCAAACACGGGGAAAACAAAAACAAGGTACCTACAAAGTTTAGGAGGCAGTTTATTATGCCTGAGGGTTTTGGACTAGTACTTCTCCAAAAAAGTCAGAGCCCTTCCAGGCGTGGCCTCACAGTTTTTAAAGGGAAAGTAAGCAGGGAGGTACAAAGGCAAATTCAGCACATATGATTGGTGGGTTGGATGACATCATGGGATATACAGTGGAAGAAATGTTCTGATACATTTTAAATTGCATTACAAGGCCATTAGCACTAGTTATGCAGAGGCAGTAAAGCCAGGGTTATACAAAGGAACATTTGAAGTTATGTTATTGTAAGGCCACCTGTTAGACAAGCTTACACAAAGAAAGGAATGTTCTGTTACCAAATTTCTCCAATATGTCCGCTTGGTCTAGGCAGGCATTTTGGCAGGTCTTATTTAAAATTTTAAATTCTTTTTCAGTCTTACACCTGAAGGAGAAGTCTCAGATTTCTTGGTATGCTCCTAAATCATTACTGGAGAGGAAGGGTTAGACACTACAAGGATAGAAAGAATGGGAAGCAGGGAAATTCAAACGCCTAATGTTTAAGGTAGCGTAGGATAGCTGGTCTCTTAGGGATTGACTTCCACACTATGAGTAGACTATGAGTAGATAAGTGCTTCACCTGATTTTGTTTTTATTTACTACTTTATTTATCTGGAGTTTTGACATTTTTTATTTTAAAAGATATTTTATTAAAACATTTTACATGATTATAAAATTTTTTTTTAAAAAATCGCCCCTTAAATTTTGTACTACAAGTATGGCCCTTGCCTTACTCCCATCTCAGTGTACTTGCCATGATTACCCATTTCTTTCCTTTTCTGTTCAGGATTTCAGCATGCTAATGGGGCCACTGATAGAAGTTCCCTCTAAGCCCTCCAAGCAGATCTTTCATCTGTAGGCTTTTTTTCCATACCGCCAAAGGCTTCCCTTTTCTTATCTCACTATCACAGGACAACTCATGAACTTGTTTCCAGATATTCTTCTCTTGACTAGGTGTGGACAAGATAACAGACACTATGTATTGTGTATGAGTGCTGAAGAGTAACTACATTATTATCTCTTAGATGTATATATTTGTTTAAAAAGAATCTACCTAGAAATGAAATCTAATCTCTATCTCTCATATATGCATATAATATCTATTAAAAAATTAGTAACAGGTTATATATCTGTTCTCTCTAGAGAGAGAGAGAGAGATCCACAATAGAGAAGATAATCATTTCTGAAAGCATAAAAACATGTGCAGCCAAAAACTCCAAAAAGTCAAAGGGTGAATTACGAATTACAAAATATACTTGAAAATCCTTGTAACACACACAGTTAGTAATTCTAATATTGACAATAGACAAGAATTTTAAAGAAATGACTCAGTAAAAGGCTAAGTCTACTTATCTATAACAAATATATCTATGAAACAAATGAAAGTGTTCAAGAAATATATTAAAAGGAATTCAATCTCATTTAGAGTCTGATAAATGAAAGCTAAAATAATTATATAATTCATCATTTGGCAAAAGTCAATAACACAAACGGTGTTGTTGAGAATGTAAGAAAATGTACATTTCATGCATTGTGAGATACACATGAATTGTTGGCAGTGTGTCTGAAAATGAAAAGGGTTTATATATGTATCACATAAGACTGAAACCCCACTCCTGAGAGACTAGTCCACAGAATGAAAGCATCAGAACTTAGAGAAAATTTTATAGCATTGCTTTTAGTGTTAAAAAGGAGAAAAAATAAAAAAAATAAATAGAATTTACCTGAATATGGTCAACATATTTTCACTCTTTAAAAATAAAAATTTAGGCTGGGTGTGGTGATGCACACTTGTAATCCTTAGCACCTAGGAGGCTGAGACAGCAAGTCTGAGGCCCGTTTGGGCTACATAGTGAGTTCAAGGCCAACCTGAACTAAACAGACCCTGTCTCAAAAAACAAAATAAATGAATGAATAAATGAATAAATAAAAAATTCCCCTCTATTTATGTATGTACTACTTAATTGTATCACCACTACAAACAACAAATACAAATTTATATTTCATAAATTCATAGAGAGGACTTAAGGTTTTTTATCACTGGTTCACTCTTTTTAAGATAAACTATTACATGTGAAAGCTGTGTTGGTTTATGATCATGATACAAAAGACCAGCCAGAAAAGCATTCTGATTATTCTTTTAAAAATCTTGGCAGCACACCAAGCTAAAATTTTGCTCTGAGATGTGATAATTTTGTTTTTATGTAATTTATTAATCTCAATTTCTGTGGATAATTTGTTGCAACATTGTGCTGTTTAATTAATTGGCCTTCCTTTTTCTAAACTTGACCTTCCACAGCCTCGTTTCCTTGTTAGCCAGAGTATGACAAACCCATGCAGTGGAACTGGGTCTCCTCCAAAATTCGTATTGAAGTCTTAACCTTCAACGTGATTGTATTTAGGGATAAGGCCTTGCTGCAGTCAGGGTTTTCAAGGGAATAGATAATACATAGTAGATAATTTATAAGGTTATTCTATAATATTTACCCAAAAAGGCAAACACAAAAGGGTGCAAGAGACCTAGAGAATCCTACGGAAGGCCTGGATCCCATGGCAATGTCCTGCACAAGTCTAGCTAAAGACCTAGAGCCCATGGCAATGTCCTTCCTGAGTCCAGGTGGAGGCCTAGTGCCTACAACAATGTCCCATGCAAGTCTGTATCAAGGATCTGCACTGAGAAGGCCCAAAGATCAGTGGTAGAAGCTAGAAAGTACATCAATGGGATGAAAGATCTGTGCCAGCAGGCTGAGGGATCTGCACTGGAGCCAGGACGCGACACTCAAGGTAAGGACCACAGCTCCCCTGAAGAACACTGCAGCCATCTTCAATGACAGTGAGAACAACCAAGTTCATATCAGAAAAACCAATGTGACAAGCTGCTCTAGGTGAATCAACAGCACCACCTCTTGTGTTCCAGTTCTCATTTTATGCTGCTGGCAATAATTCTCAGGTGGGGCCTCACACCCAGCACCACCCTGATTCAGTTCAGCTGGGTGTTACAAGTAGCCCATTAGTTAATCTACCACAGGCCTATACTGGTCACTTTTCTCACTGTTGAGACAAAATACCTGACACCCATAACTTAAAGGGTAGATTTATCTGGCCCATGGTTTCCAGGGTTTTCAGTCCATGTGTGGCTAGCTTCAAGGCTGGATGGCAGGGAGAAGAAAAGCTGCTCAACCAGTCACAGCCAAGAAGCACAGAGAGGCAGGAAAAGAGAAGAGCTGGGTATAAGAAATGCCCTTCCAGGTTGTGTCCCCAGTGACCCATTTCTTTTGACCAGGCCCCCTTCTAAGCACAGGAGACTTCTAGGAGACATTTTAGATATAATCCATAATAGGATCTTTATAGAACAAGGGTTAAATGAAGTCTGTAAAGATAAGACACCTGATCTACCAAAATTAGTGTCCCTACAAGAAGACAAACCAGGCCACATGCTTCCTCTCTGCTGTGTGAGGTTATAGGGATGGCTACCTGTAAGTCAGGAAGACAGATCTCACCAGATCTAACCATGCTGTAAACCTTGTCTTGGACTTGCAGCCTCTTGAGTCATCAGAAATTTTCTGTTGTTTAAAAGGACCTAATCTATGGTATTTTATTATGGCAATCTGGATTTATATACAGGAAAATTCTTCTTAAAAAATCTTTTACATTATAGCATCTCTGAGGAGAATCCTCCCAAGGCTGCCCACTCTGAGTAACTGCCTGAGTCCTAACAATCCTAGCAACTGCCTCTAGGTGCCTTTAGGTTTGGGATATTCTCTTTTCTAATTTCAATTTCTACTATTTTCTCCACCTATCATTTTCTGCCTGACTGCTGAACTCACCAATCATGCTCCCATTTCTGGGTCTCTGCAACAGGACTCTTTGTCTAGTCTCCATATTGTCAGAGTTAACTTCTCACTTCCTTTAGGTCTTTGCTCCAGTGGAATCTAGCAATGAGCATGATGTTGACCAAACACTTGAAATTGCAAACAACCCCCCCCACACACACACACACTATTGACTGATCTTTACTTCCCTTACTCTATTCTTTTCCCATAGCATTTATTCCCTTGTAACAAATCACGTAATATGTGTGATTATGTTTTACGGTCTATCTCTTTGTTAAGAGTATAGGCTTAATCTGTTTGGTTCTCCAGGCATCCTGAGGACTTAGGTCAGTACTGACACTAAAAAAATATTCACTAAATAAAATTAGCTGACAGGTAAGAAACCTAGGTTCTAGTTGCACTACTGCTTCTTACCATGCTGTTTAACTTTGACCTTGTTTTATTACCTTCTGTGTATTATAAAAACTTTGACTCATAATAGACAGAAAGCTTTCTCCTTTCAATAGTTTTGACTTAGGCCTTTTTCATCTGCATTCTTAATCTACCCTTCTGTCCCTTGCCCTTCTTCTACCTTCTCTCTGCCTGTTCCATCCCTCACTAAACATACTCTTCCCTTTCCTACAGTCGCTCTCCCTGGTTCATAATGTTGATAATCAGAATACATGCGATCAATTTTAATTATTTTGATTCATTCACAAAAAACGATAAGGCACTTTCTGACAGAACTATGTCCTTTACTGTTGCCTAGTTTCTGGAGCTCTGACTTCTAATCCTAAAATCTATGCTGAAATAGTATGTGAATTTGTAAAAAATATTGAGCTAGAGTTTGTCATATACTCTCTAAATGCATATTTATTATTTCTTTTTATAAAAATGTCATCCAATTTAGAGACACTGGGCACCTCTTTTTAAATGCTGAATAAGTATTCAAAGGTCTCAACTCTTTTGTGTCCTTTTATTATTCATCTCAAAAGATTTGAGATTCTGCTAGTGCTTTCTCATATATTATTAATGAAACTGAAATATTTTTCTAATCAGTTTAAAAGACCTTTATTTTTACAATTTGTATCATGTTTCTAATTTAAAGGTATATTTTCCTTTTAGCAACAAAATGTTTGGTTTTCAGGGTCCTCAAAATTACTTCAATAAGTCAAAATCAACATTATCTAGTTTCTAATTATAGTGAAGTGAATCAATTAATTAGATTTCCTGAAATAAGCTTAGATTTTGAGTGATTTGGATTGTTTGGAAATATTTACTAAACATTATAAACAATTATTGATTGGTTGGTGAAATTTGAAAATTAAAGCAATTCCTTCTTCCCATTTACAAATTAGTAGAAATCAATTCATGTTGAAATAAAAAGCTTTAATACAAAGCCAAACTTAGAAACAATTCTTCAGTAGGCTTTTACATTCATTTTTGGCTCAGATATATCTGATCCCATACATATATTGCCCTCTTTTTAAATAAACCACATTATACATATTATTTATCATAACATGTATGGAGTTGCTTTTCCCAAAGTTCAATAGTGGTCATATATGTGCAATGTATAATTTAAAAATTAACATGTATATAAAATACGCACTGTTTTTTGTCAACAAAAGTGAATTTCTGCTCCTAAAATTAAGTTAGAAAAAAAAAAGTGTGAAATGCACAAATGAAAGCAGGAAATGCAGCCAAAGACTAGACTGAAGTTTTTGTGCAGAACATTCCTAAATACAAGGCAGGACGGTTGTCCAATCATACAAGTAACACAGGTGGCAGCATCTCCTTTTTAAACGTTTTACTAGTCCTCACAGACCCGCGGGAAATCCAGACACCCACAAGTTCTTACTTTTATCTGCATACTCTAAGCAGTGACAAACCTTGAGGAAGCGATTTGGTTGGCTACAAAACGAACGACGCAAAGTACTCCAAACCCACTAAGAATCAGCCTCCTCCCGCGTGGCTTCGTATTCCGCTTTTCGATTGGGTCGTACGGCAAGCGTACAGGGACAATTTCTGAATTTGACCTCCGGTTCCGGAACCGCAGATGAAGATGGCGGCGGCCAGGTGTTGGAAACTGGTGTCCCGCGGTCGGGCACTGTCGCTGCATACTGCTGCTGAGGCCGCCTCCACGGCTACGGAATCAACCAGCACAGATGTCGCGGCCACCCCCGTCGCGCGGTACCCGCCGATTGTGGCTTCCTTGACAGCCAAAAGCAAAGCAGCGCGGCAGCGGCGGGTGGAGCGCTGGCAGGCGACAGTGCACGCGACTCAGTCCGTGGACGAGAAGTTGTACATTCTCACCAAGATGCAGTTTATGAAGTACATGGTTTACCCGCAGACTTTCGCTCTGAACGCGGACCGCTGGTATCAGGGCTTCACCAAGACCGTGTTCCTGTCGGGTCTCCCTTCGCCTCCCGCGGAGCCCGAGGCCCCGCTGGACTTAGGAGCCCTGCGCGACGCGGCCTGTGACAGCCTCCTGCAGGAGCATTTCTACCTGCGGCGCAGAAGGCGCCATCCCCTGCACGAGGAGCCGGAGACTGTAGTCTCGCCTTTTCTGGACCAGCTGGTGGTGGCCCTCATGGGCTTGCTCAGCCCACAGAACCCCGCCCTGGCTTCAGCCTCTGTCGGTGAGCTTTGGGCCTCCCGCCTGGCGCAGGAGTCGAGATAGTCCTGGGCTCTTCACTCCTGGATCCTTTTTCTCCAGTTGGGCTGGGTCTAAGCTTACTGCTTTCTCAGAGTTAGTATTGAGAGTACTAGGTTTGGGTGACTGTTCAGGTCTAGACGAGTAGCTAAACCTTTCAGGATTCCTGATCTTCATTCTACTTTGTGAATGAGCAGGCAAAAGAGTAGTGATTGAAATAAGAGACCCTTAAAAATGTGGGGCAGACCTGAGTTGCCTTTTGGCATTTCCACCAAAAGCTGTTCGATCTTATGTAAATTCACTAAACTGTTTCACTGTATTTTTTTTCTCATTTTCAAGATGAGAATTACGGTAATAGTGCCACATTTTAGAACTGCGAAGATTGTTAGGTATTCACTAAAATACCTAACATTTATTCATTATTTATTATGTGTTAGGCCCTGTTCCAGGTTTTCTGTGTGCCACCTAAATACAAATAACTACAGTAGGTAGCAGGAGGGAGGTGCACAGACGTCAAATGTGTCTAGTGTAAGACCTTCTGCTTGGTAGGTTTGGGTGGTCAAGATTGTATTCAGTAAACTACAGTTCTTTACTCACTGTTCAGTGGAAACATGAAAAATAATGCCTTTATAGACATATTTTAAATGTCAATGTTTCGCATATATTAATGTTATGCCTTCTTGATTTTTTTGTGTTTTGGTTCAGGGGACTGAACTTACAATCTTGTGCTTGCCAGGCAGGTGCTTATACCATTGAACTAAATCCTCGGCCTCAGTGGATGTTTTAATACTTAGTGAATTAATGTTACTGATGTGCTTGCAGTGTGCATTCCGTTCCTCAGTTGAGGCTGAGGATGAAGTGGGATTGAGGGAAACATGGGGAACTTTGACTACTCATGATTGGTGGCCCACAAAAAATACTTTAACAAGACTCAGGTTCCTCATATAAAATGGAGGTGGTGCAACTGTGCATACCTTTTAGAGTTATTGTGAAGATTGAAATAGCACTTCATAAGACAGCTCTAACTTCTCTTAAACTATTTTGTTTTTGGTGAGTGGTACTCCTGTTAGTTTTATTGTCTTTGGTTTTTTTTTTTTGTTGTTGTTGTTGTTGTTTTGTTTTTTTTGTAATAGGAATTGAACTCACTATCTTGCCCTTGCCAGGCAGGCAATTATGCCATTGAGCTATATCCTCGGCTTTATGTCTATTATTAACTGAGTAACCTTGCTTACAGTACTTAGCGTAATAGTGGTACAAGTAGACAATAAATGTTTTCAGTATTATATGCAACTCACAATTATAGTACTGCATAATTCAGACTGTATCATATAAAAGAGTATCTATTTTTGAATTAGAACTATCTTTGTTACTGTTAGCATTCTAATAACTAAATTTATCTAAATGATCAGATGAAGAATTTTGAATCTTTTGATAGATTTTAAGCGCCCAGTTCATTTTTACTGGTTGCGAGGTGAAGAAATTATTCCTCGTGGTCATAGAAGAGGGCGAATTGATGCTGTGCGATACCAAATAGATGATAAACCAAACAACCAGATTCGAATACCCAAGCAACTCCCAGAGGTAAGGGTTTATTGCATACACGTGTATACTGATATCTGATGTAGGACATGTCTTAGATCAGGTAATTGGGCTTGTAACATAAATTATTTTGGGTGGATCTTACGAGTTTCCTATTTCTTTTAAAGACTCCCTATTGAAAATACTATTCCACTTTTTAAACTGGTATGGATTTTTGTAGAGGTCAGATAATCATTTTAGTGAGGTTAAGACATAAGTTTGCAAGATCGTAGAGATCTTTTTGGTTTTTTTGGTTCCACTATGCTAATACTAGTTTATGTTATAACTTGAGATATACTAGCTAGTCATAAATCAGAGGGTCTTTATAGTTACAAGCCTGGTCGTTCTATATGTTTGCAGTTCTTTTGAAGGCAGAATGTAGATTTTGTGTATTGTCTCTGTTTCCATTTCAGGGATTGTCACTTTTTCTGTAAAGGTCTTAGATGGTAAATATTTTAGGCTTTGCAGGTCCTAAGTCTCTGTTGTAACAGTACAGCAGCTGATCTTACAGAGTATATGCTGCCAAATACAATATATATGGGATTGTGTATGGCTGTGTTCCAGTACCACTCTTTTTGTAAAACCAGGTGACTTACTGGCTTGGACTCATGCTGAAATGGTAGTACAAGTTGCGCTTCTGTTACCCAAAAGTATGAAATTGGAAATGCTCCAAAATCCAAACTGGAGGCCAGTTCACATTTTTAGATTAGTAACATGCTATCTGTAAAACATCTATGCACATATTCCAAAATTGGGAAAACTAAAATTTAAAGCAGTTCTTGTTCTTAGCATTTTGATTAAAGAATACTCAACCTGTATTGTCAGATTACTTTGTAAAACATACCTCATTTAAAAATTTTTAAATGTAATAAGAATGTATGCAAAATGAACACTTAATATTACTGTAATTCAGTATACATTGTCTTTTTAAGTTCGTGCCATTGGATTATTCTGTACCTGTAGAAATTCCTGTTATGAAATGTAAACCAGACAAGCTTCCTTTGTTCAAACGGCAGTATGAAAACAACATATTTATTGGTAAGTTCTCTTTTGATATATTTTGCCATACATGATCAAAATGTGCTGTGCACATTTGGAGCATTAACTGTAGTGAAAAATTCTTGATAACAGAGATTCAGATAGTTCATTAATTCGTAATCTCAAATCATTGCAACATGCATGGTAATTAAAGAAGTTCCTTTAGCTTATCACTTGAATTTGTGCTTATTCCTACTATATTAGTAATATTTAACTTTAGAAAAAGTTACACTTTATTGTCTTTTCTGATTTATTATATAAAAAATAAGTAATTTATGGTTTTTCAAAAGTAAAACAGAGTCGGACCTGGAGCCATGAGTGGCATTTTTACAGAATAATCCTGTGTGGGCTATGCATGGTGAAAACCATCAAGAATTAAAAAACGAATAAAGTCTCATGTCTTTTCTCATACAGCCTATTTTCTGATAGTCATTTGTTTTCCTTTATTAATCCTCACTGACTTAAGGCAGATTTTTAAGTAAGCTTTGCACTGTTTCTCCAAACATTTTATCAACTTCGTGATCACGGTAATCTTAGAGAATGATCTTTGAAGAACTTTTTAAAAGACTTTACAATAGTATTATTGGTGTCAGCATTTCATGAAATACTGGCCTTTAGTTTTTTTTTTTAACTTAAAAATGTACTCTAAAAACTTTTTAAGAAATTAGGAACAAGATATATAATTATTACCCTAAATATTAAAAGACGTTTTGAAGTCAAAGTATTTTTATTTTCTGGTGAATGTGACAAAGAACATATCAGAGCTCTTAATGATGACTGAAGAAACTCTTACATAGATTCTTTTGACTTGCATAATAGTGGGCTTTCTGATAACTAGGAGATTGAGAAATTATACTTTCATGTAAAATGTAGCTTCATTATAGTCAATAAAAGATAAGGAAACTAGCATTCTCATTTCTGTATTTTGTGTACTGAGCACATGATATATAGAGAAAATAGAGGTCCATGATATAAGTACTAATGCCTGTGCTTTCAGATACTTTGCATGCTCGTTTTATCTGAAATGTTTTTGTTTCAGGTTCAAAAACAGCAGATCCATGCTGTTATGGTCACACTCAGTTTCATCTGTTACCTGACAAATTGAAAAGGGAAAAGCTTTTGAAACAGAACCGTGCTGACCAGATAGAAGTTGTTTTCAGAGCTAATGCTATCGCAAGCCTTTTTGCGTGGACTGGAGCACAAGCTATGTATCAAGGTAAAACTAATTGTGCAGCTTTGTTGTTCTTTGAAAGTCTCTTTGATATCTTAAGAATTATTCAGAATATTTTCTTTCGTTAAGAAGTGTCGGCTATGCCAGGTGTGGTGGTGCATGCTTGTAATCCCAGTACTTCAGAGGCTGAGGCAGGAGGATCACTGAGAGTTGCAGGCCAACCTGGGCTATAAACTGAGTTCAAGGCCAGCCTGAACTGCATAATGAAACCCTGTCTCAAAAAAGCTAAAAAAACCCAAAAAAGTAAGTTACATTTTAACATTTTGAAAATTTTTATATTGACACAAAAATACAGTTTTAAAATCCACAATTAAATATTTTCACTTGAAATTTACAAGTGGAACTTAGGTAGTTATTTTGATCTTTTACTTTGACTACCTTCTATTTGTGTGTATTTTTTTCCAGTAAATTACACAAACATTTCAGAAACTGTTAAGTCAATTCTTTGTAGATGATAATAATTTTCAGAGTGCATAAAAGGGAACAATTTGGTGAATTAAATATATAGAACAAACCATGACTGACCTGTCTTTAAAATGGTATCTAGAATTTAGATTGAGAGATTGTTCATTCAGTAAATATTAAATACTTATATCTGAAGGACAAATGCTGCCCTCCTAGGAGCTTTCATTCTTGTGCATAAATAAAAAAAATTAACGTATGCTTTTTTTTTCAGCAAATGGTAATCATAAAGAGAAAATAATGTAAGGGATATAATGATTTACTGTGGTATGGGAGGATAAGATCAAAATCTACTAAAATACAGTTATTAGGTCGGGATCTTTAAAAAGTGACTTCTGAGCAGAGATCTGAATGTGGTGGAACAACCTATGTATTGGCAATCTGGAGGAAAACCCTCAAGATAAAAGGAATGGCAATAAAAGCTGGTGAGAATAGGCTTGAAATATCTACGGAACAAGACTGAAGAAGAAAGAGAAGGAGAAAATGATAGAGAATTAGGTCAAGGAAGCCAGAGGCTACATTATGTGGGATTTATATTTATTTCCTTCACTATGGTGAAGTTAAATCCAAGTCTCTTGCCTACTAAATAGACCACTCTATACCACTGAGCTATAGCCTTTGCCCTCAAGTAGGACTTTTAGGATCCACTGTGAGGTGTTTAGATTTTATTGCAGAACTTCCATATACTATGAATTAGAGTAATCTTATATAAATATCAAAGAGAAATTTGAATGCAGATTTAGTTACTACTACACTCATTTTTTTCTTCACATATATGTGTGTTTTAGTATACTCATATTATGACTCGTATTTCTATAATAGAAATAAAAATTGGAGGTGGAAGGTAGGGTACACAGAATCAAAAAATATGAGAGGTAACTGTTGAGATGTTAGAGTGGCAGTGTTTATGAATATAAAGTACTTTCTTTACAGTTGAATTCTACAGTATATTCATTTTTGGCTGTCTACTTAAAATGATACAAAATATATGTGAAGTAAAATTGCCCTTTGGCCTTGGCAGTTACCTTTAAAGTTTTAAAACCAGGGAAGAAAATACAGTCATTTTATTAGAGAAGTAAGAAGGTACAGTCATACTATTTGGAAGTAGAAGAGCCACGTGAGGTGATGCATGCCTATAGTCCCAGCACTGGAGAGGCTAAGACAGGAAGGTCATGTGGGTTCAAGGCCAGCCTGAAGTAGATAACATGACCTTCCCTATCAAAAGAAACAAAAAAGAAGAAGAAAATTTGAGTAGTGGAAGTATAAAGTCATCTTTGAACCTCATGACCTAAGACATACTAGGCAAAAGAATAGTTCATAAAATTAATATTTAAATATGTAAAGGAAGACATTTAGTTTATCTAAGAACATGTTAAAATCCATAGGGAGACTTACTTTGAGGTAGTTTGTTTTTACCTTGTGAATTTGGTGGGATAAACATCCATAATGGTTATTGGGTCCTAGATGCTGCTGGTATGGGGAACACTGAGTATAAGTCCATGAGCTATGAGAAAGCTAGTACTAGGTGCAGAAGCAATCTGGCTGAACAGAGCTTACTGTGTGTCTTAGGTGAAGTAAGTTAAGGTTAAAAGCTTTTGAAGACTGATGTTGTTGAAAAATATGAGTTGTGAGTTTGGGGATACTAGAATGTAGGTTGGAATTGTTGCAGAAATGCAGTATAGGATGAGGATGAAGAAGATAGGGAAACTGAATTCTTCAGGAATTTGGTAAAGTATCTACTTTATAATAGGTATTTATTACCTTCTAGTATGTTTTATTTTTTGGTAAAATGTGTTTTGTGTGTAAATTTCAGCATAATTTTCTTCTACAGGATTCTGGAGTGAAGCAGATGTTACTCGACCTTTTGTCTCCCAAGGTGTGATCACAGATGGAAAATATTTTTCCTTTTTCTGCTACCAGTTAAATACTTTGGCACTGACTGCACAAGCTGATCAAAATAACCCTCGTAAAAATATATGTTGGGGGACGCAAAGTAAGCCTCTTTATGAGACAGTTGAGGGTAATACTGTGAAAGGTTTTGATGATGATGTTCTACTTCAGATGGTTCGCTTTCTACTGAATAAACCAAAGGAAGACAAATCACAGGTGCTGGAAAGCTAAGAGGAAACGTTTGATTCAAGACTTTGAGAATATTTAACTTTCATGAAAGGAACAATAAAAAGAACTTTAAAAGTGCTGTGTGTAACTGAGATATTAAATGGATTAATTTTTGAGACATGTTTCTTATATTAACCTGTCATACTTGACTGTGGCAGCATACAGGATGAGAGATTACTCTGAGTCTATGTCCAGTTTTATCTTCAAGATCCTAGAGGTACTGCCTTTTCTTCAGCCTGAGACAGTCCCAGCAAGAACAGCCCTACTTGAAACTTCCAGTTGATAGATCCAGGAATCAAAGATAAAGGATTAAAGAAAGACTTCTGTACAGGAATTTGTGGGAAGGGCAGGGTGGTGTGCAGTGACTCACACTTCCTTAATCTAAACATGCTATCAGAAAGTGAGAGAACAGTGGCTGGTGCGACCATACTGGTATTGTGGTTTATGAACTTGATTCTTTCCAGAATTCTGACAACTGAATTGGAAGAGAATCAAATCAAATTCAATGGTTAGGTTCAATGTTGACCTTTGGGGAAATTTGATTTGGTTCTTATCCAGTTTGGTTTGTGACCAGAACTGTGGAGAAATTGAGTTTGTGAACCGAGATGTCACTGCATATCTAAGGATAATCTATGTTGAATCCTATTGGACTGTTGCCATTGCAGTTCTGCTCTAACATTTAACCAGGCATGTTCCAGGAAGCCTGGGCCATCACTGCAAGGGGTCCCTTCGTTTCAGCAATTATTTAACCACTTCTCCAGCCAGAGTATCTTCACACATTAAGCCATCATTAGACATCTCCTTCTGCCCAATTCATCTCTGAAAGATTTAATTGTAAATACAGCACATAGATTTAAAAATAGCTTTGTTTACGTATTGTTAACTGGTAAGACTGATTGTGTTTTTTAAATACCTTCACATTGTGCGTGATTTTAAACATAAAGGCAGTAATTCAAATGTTTGAGAATATGTGGATATTTTATTGTAGTTTTTCTATCTTTTTTTGTTACTTTAATGGTAACAGTGTCTCAGTGCTCTACTCAAACCTCTTCAAAGCATGAACAATATTTTGCACATACAGTAAACCAAGGGGTTTGATAAAATTCACAATCTTGAGTTAAAAAGAAAAATAGAGAATGTATTCATAAGGTAATTTAATGAGAATCTTATATTAGTCAACACCCCATCGTGTTTGATGATAAGACACAGGTGATATTGTCATTGAAAATAAGGCTGCCAATTTTGACCTTTATGTGCTTTGTTTGCTAATCCATTGCAAGTGCCTAGAACCACAGAAGTAGACATTTGGTGTATGTTTTTGAATAGATGTGAATTAACTTAAGTAATCTTTCCAGTTTGAGATCTGTTGTATCTCCTTTATGCACATCTTGTATCTCAGTAAAGTTTAATATATATATATATATATATATATATAAAGTTTAAAATATATATATATAGCCACATATTTCTTATTCATAGATTTCTAGTATAATCTTTTAAATAGCTCTCAAAAGTGGTTTATGTTGTATATTTATTTTGTAAAAGGCCAATTGTATTAGTTCATTAAGTTGAACAGTTTTTCTCCCAAGAGGTATTTGCGTTGATTCTGATTTGAGATTCTTTTACATTGCTTATCATCATAGATGGCCATGAATTTCCATGTAGCACAAGCCACTGGACCATTTCTATCCTTTCTCAGTATATCTTGCCCAGTTTACATGGTTAACTCCTCCTTCATTCTTGAAGCATTGAAATCTTGCATTGCCTTCAGTGAAACGCTTCTTTTTCCTATCTCATTGACAGGTTTGTCATATTTCCCTTTGCTATTCTTCTGCTAACCTTTCTTCAAATACCAGTGTACTTTTGGAGTCTGGAGTTTACTTTATCCACACTGTCCTAGATGACATGGTTGAAGCCCAAATATGTATTTAAATGTAAGTGTAAGCATATTCAAAATTAAAATTCGATTTTTTGCTTCAAACCTAAACTATGATTAGTCTACTATAACTGGAAAAGTTTGAATGATTAAAATTATGGTCAATTTTTCCCTCTAGTTTTTCAGATTTCCTAGAAAATTTTCATAATCAAAAAGTTATCTTTCTTAAACTAACATGGAGCCATTAAATTCAATTTTATTTAAAAAGAAATTTTTCAGTTATTTTAGAAACTTCACATCACATAAATATCACCAGACATGCAGAGTATAACTAAAATATGAATATTTAAATTGAAAAATTATTACAGTGAAGAACATTGCTGGTAATCTACCTCAAATTACTTTCCCGTACTTCATACAGAGTATTCTGTTGTTCCTTGCTACTTTCTGAAGCGGTTCTAGAATTTCTGTTTCATCACTGTCTTTGTGAGGTGTGGTCGAAAACATGAATTGTGCTACCTAGAGTTATGTAACAGAAAGGCTGTTAAAAACCGTGTGTCGTCATCTACCATATTCACTGGACGTGGCACCATGTGACTTCTGGCCCTTCCAAAAATCAAAATGGCCATGAAAGATACTCATTTTACATGGATTCACAACATTCAGAATAGCCATGGCAGTACAATTAAAGACTCATGAAAGAAGACTTTGAGAATTGCTTCAGAAAGTGACAAGAAAGATGGGATGTGTATTTCAAAGCAAGAGGATATATTTTGAGGGAGATTAATGACAATGTGTTTTTTACTGTAAAAAATTTTTTTTTGGCACTAGGGATCGAACTCATAACTTCGCACTTGCCAGGCAGGCGCTTTTGCCACTGAGCTAATAAATCCCTGGCCTCCCTGTAAAGTTTTAAAAAAATTAAACATTGTATTTTTGGATCACCCTCATGTTTTAACTTAGTGCCTGCAAACAAAAAACACTAGCTGTGAAGTACTTAGATTTTTTAAGAAGTCTTACTAGGTCATGCTGTGCTCTAAATGCTTATTTCCCCCCAAAATTCATGGTATTTTAAGCTTCAAGGCTATGGTATTGGAATAGTGGCCCATTTAAAAGGTGGTATCTCTTACAATTCAGAATTAAAAAAAAAAAAAATTAAAAACTGTCTCTCAAAAATCTTCAAGTGTTTGGAAAGTGATTGGATCACTGGGCGCTACATTCATGGGTTTCATCCGTTGTTGATCAGTTCAGCAGCTGAATTTGCTATTAGCAGTGGAACCTGGTTGGAAGTAACTCCCCGGTATGTGACCCGGGAAGTTGTATTCTTTTCACTGGTTCCTCCTGTCTCTGCTTCCTGGTCATTGTGGGACGAGCAGCCATTCTCTGTCGTTTAGTATCTCCATTGGAGCCAACTAAGTTTGGACTGAACACTCTGGAAGCTATAAACCAAATAAACCTGTTCTTTAAGTTGCAGGTGTTGGATATTTTTCCCCACTGATGGGAAAGTGATGCAGAGACTTTTGGAAGATATCTGCAAGGGGCTTTGCTGTCATAAATGGAGCAGCGTCCTTATAAACTCAAGGGAGTTTGTTTACAACTTTCATCACATAACTACAGCAAGGAGTGATCTGTGAACAGAAGAGCAGACCAGACCCTCCTTCATGCTGAAACTGTGGGAAAGAAATTTCTGCTGATAAGCTACCCATTTTGTGATATTTAGGTATTGTAGCTTAAATAGACTAAGGTAAATAGTAAGGTTTATTAAAATATCTTCTGTATATTCTAGCCTGTTTTGCATAATGCTTAAACAAAAGGTAAGGTTAATTCACATTAAATTATTAGGCTTGATAATTTTTAAAACTTAATTTACTGTTACAGAATCTGGCATTGTAGGTTGAACAGAGGAAAAAGCAAATAAATGAACAAAACACAAAGAAGACAAATGAGTAAATATTACAGCAGAGAATCTCTAGAATGGATATAAATAGGCCATGGATTTACAGCAGTGATAGTGAACAACACTTGGTCCCACAGGTTGAATTTCTAAGCATGAAAAAGCCAATTTGTTCAATTTTGTAAAACAAATGAATAATAAAAATTAGGGAAGAATAAAAGATTCCACAAAGACAAATTAGTAATAATTCAGACACATCTTGGTAAATTAATAAATGAGTGGTAGACAACAGCTGTAGGCGTATCTATAAGTTAAATAAAGCTATACTGAAACTTATAATAGCTTATTCAGAAGTCTGAGGCTTAATGTGTCATTTTGTCTTGGGTTTTTACATTTTTAAAAGAAAGTTACAGTTATATGATTTCTTTTTATAATTATAAAATTGAACTGATACTGGATTTAAAATGCAGTAATATTTTCTACAAATGAATCAAATTGATGAGAAATGTAGATAATAAATGCAAAGAGGGTATCATTTTCTTTTTGTTTTTTACCTTTTACATTTTTGGACAAAATAAATAAAGTGTTATTCCAGTCTGGGAGACCGATAGTCGTAACGAGCAACAATTCATTTATAAGCCAATTTATTCTAAACAAGTCATCTGTAATACCAGCACTCAGGAGGCAGGAGGATTGCAGTGAGTTCCAGGCCTGGCTGGGCTACATAGTAAGCTCAAGGCCAGCCAGCCAGTCTGAACTACAAGCAAGATTCTCAAAAAGTTAAAAAAAAATTTTAAAGTATCTCCATTTTACAATGCATGATTATAAACTTAATGTTTTTATTTTTAAACATGTACCCACAAAATAATTTTATGAAAAAAGTCAGGTTTGATGGTGCATTCCTGTAAACCTGGTACATAGGGGCTGAGGCAGGAAGACGATTGCTGTTGAGTTTAAGACCAGCAGGGGCTATATTGTGAATTAAAGGCCAGCCTGAACTACATAGCAAGACCTTGCCTCAAAATTCAAAAATAAAACATAGTTTTATGAAAGTTGTGTCAATATACAGGTATTCATAAATTTAATATCATTTAGATTATATGTAATAATTACATATATAAATATAAAAGAATTATATATATTTTTTTAAAGTGTTGGAATTACTAGAGATTGAACCATGGTCCATGGTTGCACAAGCTAAGTAAGTGTCCCACCACTCCGCTGTTCCTCCAGCTCCTAAGTTTTGTAAGTGAGCTAGCTGTGCTTATTATCTAATTCTAGGTTTAAATTATTTACAGTTTACATCAGGTAAATCAGGTTTTTCACGTGGAAAGTATTTGATCAGTCACGTGAGTTTTCTGCACCCTATAATACTTGTGAGTATTTTATAAAGATCTTTTGAACCTTCAAGAATTTTTTTCTTAATTATTGCTAACAATACTACTAAAGTAAAGAACATGTAAGACTGAAATGGTCTTTTGTCAGTGATAATTTAATTCAGCTATTGGGTTTTATTCCATTGGTACCATTGCAGTGCTTCTCTTTTAATTGTCAATGTATTTTTTAAAAGAAGGGGTTTATAAAATATTTAGATTTCCAGATTTTCCTAGAAAAAATGACAATTCCAAAATGATTTATATCATTACATGGCAGCAAGAAAACAAAAGCTGGGAATCGATTGCCCTCGATCCCTTTAGCTAAGGCCTACTCACTCATTTGTCCCAGTTCTCATCATGCCTCATTTCTCTACTTGGCCAACATCACTGGGCCTATGTCCTTAATTTCTATGGAATGTTTTGTTCCCAGACCATTGAGTTTATGATCCCTGAGGCCCATATAGCTCGTAAGAACTTGTGTTACTGGCAAC